>JAULKO010000076.1:391320-414859 GCA_032356045.1 Mediaster aequalis | reverse complement strand
TGTTAGTGCCCGCTGCGAGTTGTTAGTGCCCGCTGCGAGTTGTTAGTGCCCGCTGCGAGTTGTTAGTGCCCGCTGCGAGTTGTTAGTGCCCGCTGCGTAAAAAAAAGTGGCCCTGGAACCTGAATAAGCAATTAATTGATCTAGCACTGGCGTAGATTGGTTCCAGCATCCCAAAAATGATGCAGGGACCGGGAACCAGTCTAGCCCCACTGATGTCGTATTTACAGTACTTTTATTTTCAACCCAATTTCAAGAACATAAAAATAAAACGGATTGATTCTGAATTTCTGAAACAAGTACATGTAAAATATTGGGAAAAGATTTTTTAATTATTTATAGTCATCTTTGAATACTTTTCCATTTTAAACTTGTTGCTGAATGGTGTATTACAATTCGTCTTCATGACTAGTGATGTACTAATAAAGTTTGATCAAAATGTCTGACATCGACTCTCGGAACCTTTACGTACAAACGTACTAGACTCAACTTTGCAACCGGTCAACAATGTGATGACATTTTGACATGACAGCTTAGTTTATGATGGGAATGTTGAAAGGTAGGTTCTAATGTCTGCATGGCATTCTGTTTTCATTATCGATGAAAAGTGGAGCCGTATATGATGTCACAAAGTATGCAGGGATTGGGAATATTCTCCGTCGGCAATAAAGTGTACCGTGTTTACGTACTAACGTTGGTACGACCATGGAGAAATAAGAATGAGCCAACAACGCCCCAAATTCTGACAAAAATAAACCAATTTCCATTTTATCCATCCTCTAAAATTCAGGCTACAATTTTTATCAGTTGGTTTCTGAATTGTATGGATGAAAAAATGTTCAATGTCTTTGAAAAATTGTCCAACATTGTCAAAATGTGTTTTGTGTTGTATCGAGTAAAACAATGAGAAAATTAGTTTTAGTCTGGTTTTGGCTCTATCAGTGGCGTAAATCCGTGTCCAAAAGTGGGGGGATGATTAAGAATTTTCCCCTAAAAGTGCCATCCAGAAATTTTCGCCTCAAAAATATTTGTTTTTGATAAGAACTTGAGGGCGGTCTTCAAAAATGTATACCATATGTACGTATGCAGCTCTAAATATGGTTGCACAGCCCACAATACAAATGATTATCACATGATTTTAAGTTTTGCATTTAGTGTCGCAAAATACGTCTACTTTTTTTCATGGTACATACAAATCTGGGGGGGGGGGATGATTCTATGAGCCATCCCCCCGGCCAAAAAGTGGGGGGATATATCCCCTCATCCCCCACGGGATTTACGCCCATGGGCTCTACTGAAAATGCACCTAAATGAGGGAATAATGAGATATGCAGTGGCCCCAGATGTCATGGACATGGATAGCATCCTGTTCGAATAAAACATCTTTTGGGCCATTAGATGACCAGGCCCCTCACCGGTTATAAACTACAAGTTTATACACGCTCAATCATACTTTTATTCCCTATTAATACTTCATTCCCATCAAGAGAATAAGATATGTACACGAATACCCTGTAATTGAAAATGCCAGCACCAGTACCTCCGTTTAGCTCAAACTTTTATTTGGCCAGTCCAAAAGAAACCACTGCCGAAAGTCACAAAGAAGTGTAAAAAGACCGTGAAACTTCTTTCACGGGTCATTACTGCCCAATGCACTTCGTCTTATCACGTGGGGATGCGGCACAGTGGTGCACCCAGGGGTGGGGGGCTCAGCGCACCCAGGGGCAGGGGGCTCGGCCACCCCCCAAGAGCATGTCAATGTTTTTTTTTTTTGGTTTTTTTAGTCTCCGATTTGGTGGCGGCAGCACTAAAAATTGTGAAAAATCCAAAAAGTTGCGAACAATCTTTGAAAACAATTTGGTGCGCCACTGATGAGGCGTGCATACTGCGACTGTGATCGGACTAGTCACAATAACCAGCCCGTAACCACAACAAATCCTGGCTTACAAGTAGCCTGATCGCTACCGCTGACCCCCATTGCAGCTTGCGCTCTGGCTGTCCAATCAGACCCAGTCGCTGGCTTAGTGCAGTGGACATGTGACCGCATAGAAAATTCAATTGCTGGCTCAGTGGGGTGGCCACGTGATCGTGACCAAGTGACCCACAATGGTGCGCCCTCTACCAATTGAATAGGACAAGTCATGTGACCGCACATCAGAAAACCCTGAGCGTGGTGCGCCCCTTTCCCACTACGAAATCTCCGGGTTATCTCAGGGGTAATGGCAAGCCTTAACCCCGAGATACCCCGGGTTGGCGGGAGCGTTCCCACTACACTTTTTCCGCCCCGGGTTAAGACAACAAATTTGGCCGTTACCCCGGGGTTCGTTAACCCTGCTCGCGACCAGGGTTGAGGATGGAAATCTCGGGGGGTTAACGGCCGAACACCGGGGTTAGTGTCGTGGTGGGAAACCGAGCAGGTTTAAGTGTTCCGTAATACGATGGTCAAAGGTTAAATTTGTGGCGCAAGATTTGCACAATTACACCATTAGAATTGCGACATTGCTTCCATATCTGGCGCCATTTTCAATTACAGTGCCGCGAATGCGACTTACGTACGAACATACATGACCAGTGGATAGATCGGCAAGCTGCGTTGCGCTGTACGTACGAATGGGGATTTTATGTGCATATCCCTAACAGTCCACATGAATGCAATGTACATGGACAACATTATACTTTGCGTCTATCTGTAAATTGTATACGCCATCACGGCTCTTTGCTTGGTGACAAGGCAGTGCAAGGCATTGTGGGACCAGCTGGCACGCTCTGAGATTTCCGGTCCGAGTAATAACGGATATGAGCGCCCGGGGTTACTGACACAGATGGGAACAAAACGCCAGGTTAAGGAACCCTGGATTAAGAAAAGCTTAACCCGGGGCGGCAAATCTCCGGGTTAAGCAGTTTGTAGTGGGAAAAGGGTAATAGACATACGTCACAAAATAAAGATTTGCTACACGCAGTTAATCACACTATTTGCACAACCGTCGACGTTGAGGGCAGCGTAGGAATCTACGCAGTCTCGAGTATAGCACCTCGCCAGGTAGACGTACATGTATCTGCACCCGCTCGGGTTACTTAATGGTTTGGAATTCTCATTCAAGTCAATATATTGCGAGGTAGATAGGAGTGCAGCACCATGTATCCTCATTCGGAGCTTGGGAGGTCTTGCAACGTGAAATCAGGTAACAAGAGTAAATTAGCAATGTTTCTTCACTTTCGAGGTCCGGACAGCTTCGGTATCATTATGGCATGCATGGTTGCACTCTCGTAGCATTGGAATAGAGCCTGCACATACGTGGTCATTGTCTGATTGGCTCTCTTTAATTGACAGTGCATGCTCCACTAGTTTTCTTTGCTTTATGCGCGACTTGACAAATTGCGCAACCAGGCAGTATTATAGGCGATAGCGCCTGTGCTATGTGTGCAGGTTAAAATAAGTGCCACACCTTGTTTCACGCCCCGGACAAGACAGTTTCCAACTACATGTATAGGTACATGTACATGTACATGTACTCCTGGATGCGCTGAAGATGGACATGATTCACGTCTCAGTTCAGGTACGCATTGCTCAAAGAATGTGTTTAGATATTGTTCAATTTTGCTGTAGTGTATGCCAGGCTCTCATACATAGAGCTAACTAGGCTTAAGTAATAGGCCTCAGGCTTGTTTCGGTCGGTATTATTTGTCTGACATAGTCACTCTTCCCTCAGATACAAGTGTGCATTCCACATGATTCAGGCATTAAAATGTATGTATCTATATTTGTGTTTTAAGCCCTCCATTTTCGAATATATGCATCATCAGAACAAAACAAGGAGAAAAAGGGAAATAACAATTAATATCCGTGCCTAGAGACGGGACCTTTTCTTCCGTCCCTTTAACGGAGTTGGGCCGCCTACTTACAGGCGCATTTTCTGTTAGCATGTAAATAGGCGTACGTTGAGAAGATATGTGCAGATGTTAATGTGTTAGGTTGGCAGGCGTCCGCGTTAACAGATTGAGGAATTTTCATTCCCATTATTGCCCTGTGTCCATTTGCTTCGTGCCTCTTGCAGGAAAACGCAGATGCTTATCAGGCCATAGAGAATTCAGCAAGCGCCTTATTTAAAGGCCTCTGTAATACCTTCAAAATTTCGCCGAAATGCTTCGAAGAGCTTGTCAAGGACGATTGGGAGGACGTGGACCAACTCCAGGGTCTGGAAGATCATTGGAAGGAGCATGTGCTTGCCTTGGCGCCCAACGGAGGTCAACGCTGGAATTTGGAGCGAATGCACCAACGCGTAAAGGCTGGCCCTTTGGATCAGTACATAACTGACAATCCTGCAAAGCAGTCCAAGAACCAAGATGAAGGGATTCCCTACCCAGTTGGCGGAGCTTCAAATGTCGAAGACAAGTGCCCTAGTACATTGAGTGCAGTTGCGACCGTCGCGGAGGGAGCGTCTAAGAAGACACCTCAGGTGAATGTTCTATTATGATAGGCTGCACGATTTGGTGCCGCAATGAAATTTTCATTAAATTTGTAGCCAACATTGGTCCGCACACAGTCCTATCCGTTGGTTATCGTAGCATCCCGTGTGGTTCCCGGCAAGTTTTTGTACGGTCAATAAAGCGCGTCATGAGACAAGGTAGATTCTTAGTTTTATTTATGGGTGTGCTCTTTTAGAAAATTAAGTTATGGTGCCCTATCCCAGAATACAATGCTTGATGTGCCACTCTAGCATGTTCATCAAACAGGGCACCCTCTGAATTCTGGCAGGTTCTTTAAGAAACAGCAGGCGGGCCTCTTTCAGCATCCATAGTTCGCAGTATTCTTTTGTTTCTGTTGAAACATACACTTCTGCAATATGATAATAAAGCTAGCGAAGTCCGGTTGGGATTTTCTGTTCTACGATATCTATGTTAGTACCTCCATAGATAATGGAACGCATTCTGTGTTAATGCGCTCTGTTAGCAAATGAAGCTTTGGTGATTTACGGTGCACAGTCAGACACGCTCCCCACCGTCACGAGGATGTTTTCTTTTCTTTTTTCTTTAAGATGATCAGCGTGGCAGCTAGGCTGGCAGAACTAGCAAACAAGTTAGACAGTCAGACATACGAAGTGCAAAAAAGCAGACTTATAGCGGCACTGGACAGATTTCTGCGGGAGCATCAGGGCAGGGGATACTGCATTGAAGGGGAAGATCTGGAGTCAGCGACACCCTGGATATCGTAACCTTTTTGATCGATCGTGACTGAAAAGGTCGCATGCAAATTCATCGCTTAGGGTGTACGAGTCTTGGTATGCGAGGAATCTTCCCATGTGGGTGTCCGCTGAAATTGGCGGTAGGCACTGTGGACTCCTACATGTATGTGGGACAGATAACGGCATATTTTAACTCACTCGGCAGAACCGAAGCCTGGCTTGTGGGGGTCCAAGTCCAGCAACCCTTGCATCTCTCGCCAAGTCTGTAGATACGTAAAGGCAATTCGGCTGGAGCAGGCCGAGTCTCACATCACCCCAAAGCAGGCAGCCACAATGTTTTCTGACAAGTTACGATGGCTGGTGGGCGAGATTACCAAACGTGCCATGAATCTTGGCGAGGGCGAAGGTCAGTTTCTCCAGCGCTGTGTGTTACAACAGGACTTGGCCTTTTTCCTCTGCCTGTGGTGGGCTGGGGACAGAGCTGGCGACCTAGGAAGGAGGCGACCTTTTATTCAACCACACGATCGGGAAGACAGTAAGAGAGGGTGACTCATTGATAATAATTCCAAAGTTGGGGGATCAAGGAAAGATGGACCTAGCCGGAGCAGTTCAAAGTCTGGTCGGTCTTGCCAAGTCACATAGCTACGATCTGACAGATGGCTATCTCTTTCGCCCCTTGGCAGCCAATCGCAAATCCCTCGTAAACAAGCCTTTTGTCGGTAACGGACCGAACTCACGGCTGGAGATGTATTTTGCTACCTCAGATAACCCTGACGACCAACTTCTGAGAGGGCACAGCAGTTGCGCTGGAGTGGCAACCACATTGCGACTCTTAGGTGCATCGGAGGAGCAGGTGATGGACCACTGCAGATGGGCATCGCGGAAGACATACAGGCACTACACCAGAGCTGCCAACATTGGAAAAGACCAATCAGGGAGATTTTATTTGGGGAGGGGTGTATTTTCGAGCGCGAAGCGCGACGCCCTTACGGCGTTGGGTCCGGGGCGCGCTTAAGGGGCCCGAAAAATTTTGCATTTTAGATGCTCTGTGGTGCAATCTGAGGAATTTCCTGGCCACAATCCTCTTACTTTTTTGGGGCAGTAGCTGTCTAGATCATAAATAAAAACTAGTGGTTCTTCCTAGGATTGTTTTTTTTAGCTGTTGGAAAATTTTGTCGTGGTCAAACAACTTGTGAAGCCACAGCAAATTTTGACTACAGAATCTCCTGGTACATTTTAGAACATAATCCTGGGGTCTTTGTTAAGGTCACATAATTTTTTTTCTTGACATCCAGGGTAGATTTCTAAAAAGATATTAATATAATATAATACAAAAAAATATTAGTGCAATATTCTAGAACAGGTAAGAAACTGAAATGATATACAAACATGTCGCAAGACATCGTTGCGACCACTTCACTGATATATCACAACTGCATACAACGCAAAATGCGAAATATTCGCCCTTCTTTGATTTCCGTATACACGGCCATTCTTTGTTATACTCCCTGTATTTCTGAAGATACTTCTTCACTTTCGTCGGGTCTTTCGTCGCCATTTCTGATCACAGGAGTCAGAGAACTGCATGTGAATCACCGTTCCGCAGCGTGTTAACAACCGTCTAGTATCCATATGACAAGTACGATGTCAGCAGCGCGGGTGGCAACAATTCGCTGGTGGCAGACTATTCACTGGTAAACGTTTTAAACCTTCGAAAGTACATACTCGTGCAGCTTACCAGTTGTATAGACTTGATTCCAGACCCAATGTACGCGCAAGATTCATAACCACCACGACATAATACTATCGATGTTCGAAATGTGCATTATTGATGGGCGCTCCCCCACACCGAGAAGAGCAGGGAACTGTTATTAGTAATGTATGGAGTCTAGTTCTCAACCTGGGAACTGACAGCGCAGCGGCCATGCACTCGATGTACGAAACACCTATTTTATGCACGTTATTTTCAGTTTAAGAAAAGTGGAGACATTCACGACAAATTATTTTTATGTTAACTTTTATTAAAACTCAGATTGTGGCAATTAAAAAAATACAGGTATTACAAAATTGTACACGCAAAATTGACAATCCGGGAGATTTGTAAGATGTGCCGGGAGACGGAAGATTGACCGATTTTCCGGGAATCTTTCGCAGAATCCGGGAGAGTTGGCAGCTCTGCTACACCCAGGTGGAGAGATTGATCAGACATCAGAGTACAGTCCAGGTATTACGCGACGCCGTCTCCTCAGCGGAACAATGTCCAAAGGCAGATATCGCCGGACAATTCTATAGGCTCCTGGACTCAGGCCTTGGGGCCCGCGTGGCTTTCCCGCCGTCTACAGACGCTCTCTGATATCTAATATGATTGTTCTCGCCTTCAACACAACAACTAAAACAAAATGATTGGGTCGCTTTTATATATTTAGTTTTAGGCGACAGGGTCCTACAAAAAAAAAAAGACGAAAGACGAAAGAAAATAGAAAAAAAAAGAAACAAAAGAAATAAAAGAAAGCAAAATAAAAGTACAGAAAAGAAAAGAAAAGATACGAAAAAGAAAAGGAAAGAAAAGGAAAACCTCAGTACAGCTGGTTTGGTCTTTCTTCGTATTTGATATACATGTACATGTACATGTAACCCCGCGCTTTTATTTGAGGTTTGGTTAAGGATTGGGGTGTATTTGCAGAGGTTCGGAGTTCTCAGCGGCCAGAAGGGTACAAGTTTCGGTGAAAATCATTCTCACCCATATCTAAATCCAGTAGATACCGGAGTCGGATGGAAACAAAGACGATTGTGCAAATAGATTACTATTTGCACAACCGTCGACGTTGAGGGCAGCGTAGGAATCTACGCAGTCTAGAGTATAAGCAAGGCGGCAGGTGGGCAGTTCTTGGACGAGAAGGAACGAGTTGGCAGAGGACGGTGCGGTGGTTGGCGTCAGCAGAGGTAAGCGAGTACTTTAGCCTCGGTGGCCAGCCATGGGTAAGTCATTATTTATTTATTTTATTTTCCCCACCCTCCCTCATTTTCAAGCTTTCCTCTGACTTTGGTTTCTACGCTCAATCTAGCTCACCCATATCTAAATCCTGTAGATACCGGAGTCAGATGGAAACAAAGACGGTTGTGCAAATAGATTACAATTTTGAGTGGTTTATTGTTTATTGTCTACAGAGCAGACACTTATAGGTAAGAACAATATAAAATATGAGTAAAAAGATGATTTGTGACTTAAAAATACACCATTAGTATCAATAAAAAACAAACATAAGTGTGCCAACCTTTCCACTTCATAGCAGAGCATAGCGAGTTATGGTGGAAGCCATTCATGTACATGTACGTGTTGATGACATGACTGTAGAAAAATCGGGAACCTTGCTTAACACGAACTCCGGATACCGTTTTATCCACTCCCTTGACATTTGACTTGAGATTTGACTTAACAAGAGTTTACTGTACAATGAAACCAGACAGTGAGCTCTTACCTCCCAGTGAAATCCAGTCCTTCATGTTTGTTCTCTTCTTCACATCCTTCTACATGACCATTTGTAGGCTGAAGACTGCTCAGACGGTGTGCTGTTGGTGGGGCTGTCTTCGGTGGCTCAATGCGAATATCTGGATCCCAAACACCTAGTTCAGCCAAACCACAGTGCAATATTTATGACCCATTATTTCTTTCAAAGCTTTATACGATTAGTAACCCCACCCCTCCCCCACTCAATCATCCATGTCGTGATGCCAGGATAAATTGGAATTTGGCACAATTTTTGTTGTCGAAGGGTCGGCATGTTGGTTCTGCTCTTGCATGATGATTTGATTGGCCAATGATAAATGTATCTTGTCTGGTTTCTATACATAGAAACATGACATCAGACTACTTGCTTTATCAGGCAAAAAATGTTCAACATGCACAGGAGTAACATAAGGAGAAGCTAATCAACAGATGTCCAAATAAATCTGGCACAAAGGCTACTACTTACCAGGGGGTAAGACCGTAACCTGATCCATGAATTCATCAATACCAGCCAAGAGATCCTCCACAGTTTTTGCTTTGTACGCTACACCATGGAAGATCTCATCAGACATGAGTGTGGCAATGCAACGCCCTATCTCATGATACTTAGTCTCCTCCTCTGAGTGCGGGCCAAGCATGATGAAGAGAAACCTGGTGGGAATCGGCACCTCCGTCAGATCCTCCAGGAGAACGGACTGTGCAAGCCGGACAAATGCTATAATAGGTCGTGACAGAAAGTCTACCTCACCAACTAGGACATTGGAGGCCTCGGCACCAGCAGGAATCTTACGCATAAAGTTGCCCTTTGCCTGTCAGATAAGAAAAATACAAAGGCCACACCCATGAAATTTCAGATAATTGAAATTCAAAAACAAAATGATGAAAACTGACATTTGTGTAACCCCTTTCCTGATTTATGATTATGTGACAAAAATCGCTTGCTCTTTATTGGCTTTCCCTTGAGTGAATGGATTCAGCTAAGTAATGTTAGATTTAATCTTTAAACAATGCAGTCGGAGAAAGTGCTTGTTTGAAAGTTCACATTTTATTGTCACTGATTGGACTTGCCCACTGCTTATGAGAATTCAGGACAAATCCTCGATGATTGTAGATGCTTTTAATTAACTTAGATGACGCACCAGTGAATCAAAGTTGTTATTTCTTACAGATAATTGAGCGAGTTTACGTCAGTGAATTATACATAACGCAACTGGTTAATGACAGCAGTTTGTTTACACACACGTAATACTGATCTCACACACAAGTATCGTTTGTACACTAATTAATAGGGATTGTACGTAAAACAAATACTGTGCATACTTCTATGCAGTCAACTGATCAGAGTGAGTGACTAATTTGCATACGCAGAGTTTCGCCAATCAGAGTGCATTGCCCTAGATTTACGCTGCCAAAAGCTATAAAAGGCGCACATCGCTATCATTGGGGGAACTGTTCGCTTCCAGAGCAGTTTCAAAGAGGACCAGGAAGAGCAAGAACAAGATGGCTAGCAAGTGACGCGAACTCCCAAGAATAGGTCGGCTTCAAGAGCCGTGAAGATTTGAAGAATAGGTTGGCTACAAGAGCCGTGAATAGAAGAATAAAATAAGTCGGCTACAAGAGCCGTGAATTATAGCCAGTGCAAGAGCCAACAAGCCGTACATGTTGTGAATGCAAGCGCTGAGCATAAATTAACATTAGCACAGCTTTCCTAACTGTTGGCGATATATGCAAATAATCACTCGGATCGAGCAGTGAATGCCGAGTAATGAATGCCGCGTCTTTTCAGTATGAATAGAGTTGCTTAAGCACAAAATTTGCTTCAGCACAAAAAAAACATGCTTAGTAAAATCAGGTTACCAGCCAAAACTCCATGTGATTGTCATGCTAGGCATACAACAGCTAAACACCAGTCACAAGCAATATACATCACATGGAGTTTGGGCTGGGTAACCTGATTTTAGTAAGCAAGGTTTTTTTGTGCTTAAGCAGCTCTATGAAATTGGCCCCTGGTCTTCATCTTAACCACAGCCACTGTTGTCATTGCGATGGGTGTCTCCACTATATTTGCTGAGATGCACCTTCAAAAAATATCCTAACCATAGCTACTTGTGACTTGTTGGGGCGATCTGATTATAAGACATGCTGTGCCTTGTGATCAAAACTCCCTGACAAATCCCATCTGTTACCACAATGAACTCAATATGCCCAGCAAGCATGAGATCCAAAGTGTTCAGCTGAGTGTGGCAAGTACTGATATCACACGCAGTACAAATAGCAGCCTATGCTATTACTATAAAGCACACCGCACCGTGAATGCAAGGGCCAATGAAATTATCGGATGTATGCATGCATCGCGCGCATATCAACAATTACGCACAAGTTAAGAATTGCATGGTACAGGGAATGTTATGAATGAAACCAAGTGCATCAAATAATCATCTGTGTTCCCAGGTTGCATTGTAAATTTGGGCCATGATTCCTAGCTACATGTATACAGCATTATTGGGTTATGACTAGTGTCCCCTGAACCAAGTAAAATATTGGCAAAATTGAGAGACCACCAAAACAACATAAGGCAAGATAGCTCTTTTGGTATACATGTAGTGCCAGTGCATTATTCCTGAGGTTGCATGATCAAATCCTGCTTTAGTCAAATTTATTTATTCACGCTACATGTATGTTCGGGTTGTTGGATGGCTTGTGGAATGATCTGGGCAGCTTTTAGTGTTTACCTTCATGCTCGTGGCGCTGGCTACTTTATGGAGGTTACTTGTTGATGGACTGCTGTCCTTCTTGCCGACTGCTGAATCTTCTGTGTTTTCTACAGAAAGGTGGGTGCCACTGCCAGAGTTGTGTCGGTTGAAAAAGTTGGGTGTGGAAGCACCTGAGGCCGGCATGTTGGCGGCTACAGAAAATGTAAGGTTAGAAAAGGCAAATATTAGTCACATTATACATGGCAGTTTCCTGAATAGTATATGTGGAAGTCAGCTACCAAAAAGTAGAGGGAAGTCACCTGGGATGGAGGATATACCACCAAGGGAGGAGAAAGGGTTGCTCTCTTGTGATGGCTGTGCATAAGCAGAAATGGGGAGAGAAAACTAGCATTGCAGCCAAATACTTTTTGAGTCCAAAGTGAATGCTGATGCATTAAGACTGTCAGAAGACTGGCCAAGAAATAGGTATAGCACTGTGTTCTACCTCTGGTTTTTCTAAGAGCCACACTTCTCTTTTGAGAGTTAGTTACTTCACATGGCGTATCCGCAAATCTTCTCTCTCCAGCATTCTATCCATTGCTGTCAGACGGAAATCTCAAGGAGTGTTCCAACTGCAGACTGACAGAACCATCAAGACTCTGCTGAATATCCCTGTCTGGCAGAATAAAACTGAAGCGTGAAGAGGGCTAGCAGAGGAACTGGTGGGTTTTACAGAAGGTCTGGGTAACTGGCAGTGAGCAGATTATCAATTTGAACAACATCCCTGAGAGATCCAAGGGGTATAATGTACCACTGTACACATGCTCCATAAATCATGCCGCAGTCTTTGACTGTTTAGCTATTCTGTAGCTATTTCTAGTTTGAGAGGAAGAAAGAGTGTCCAGATTTTGTAAATCTCATCAGTCACCTACATGTACGTGTATATGAAGACCAGGAGTCATGATGATGATGACTTGTGAAAATACTGATTGGTGCAGGATTGCCAGAGGCATGCGACAAAGCTGTATAATGTCACCACATTTGTATCACGACTAGTGGAAGCAGTACCCCAGAAATCAGGAGACTAGCCAGATGATGACTGTCCACCATCTTGACGTTTAGGGGATCCAGTACCAGCATGAAGATCGTGCTCCAACCAGCTACAATCTTTGCTCCGTAGCTCCATACAGTTGTGATTCATGATAAGTCACAAAGAAGGACGAGAAAGGAATACTTGTCATGGTGGGATAGAGATGATGCTGAGAAAAAGCATAACAGGAGATAAGATTTTCAGCCTCATGGTGGGAAGGTAAGGTTGTCCTTAAAAATAATTTTGTTTTTTGTGCAGCGGTTGAGGAAACAAAATCTCACCTGGGAGGCAGCAGATTATTATTGGCTTTTCTGGCTTAGACACCGGACAAGGCGTACATGAATATCTTATTTATTTCATTATGTTGTGATAGCTGCCACCACCTGCATCTGACCTGGCTGGGCCCACAAATGGACGATAAGATGACATGAAAGATGATGCGTCATCAAGAATATGCATTACCAGGGGCTGCTGTTACCAGGGCCTGCTGTTACCAGGGCCTGCTGTTACCAGGGCCTGCCTGTGTTCTGATGTATTGATCGCGGCCTGTGTTCTGACGCATCGATCTCTGCCTTGCTTTTTCGGTAGGAAAAACAATTCTGCAATGTTTCATAAAAACTAGAAATACTTAAATCATACCGGCAAAAATATTTTTGGAAATTGTAAATACTAACCACATCCACATTTTTTTTCCACATAGTTTCTTGAAAAAAAAAGAAAAAAGACACAGTTGCGGGCAACCGAGAAGGGAAAAAAAATGCGCCTGGCCGTTGGACCAGAAACATCAATCATTTATTTGCGCCTAAGCGATGGAAAAGGAAGCAGAATAAAGGAGATGAGGAAGGATAATGACATCAAAGAATGCGTGGAGACTGGCAAGGTTAGATCAGCATGATCTGGGGTGACCACAGCAGCATGACCTGGCAAGACAGGGACAAGATTGTCAAAAACTAATCATGCATGAATTCAAGCACATGCTTGCATGTGTTCATGGAACCAGGCTGTAGCATTATGCATACATGTACCAGCTCCAGTATATTACACAGGAGCCTCGGTCCACGCAGTTTGTAGTTTGTCCGCATTATTTTTCAACTGCTCAATAGATGCCCTTTGTCAGTGCAAGCTTAAAATTGACCAGAGAGACATGGGTAATGTGTAAAAAGGAATACATGTACATGTTCTGTATCAAATTTCTATCATCCTTGCAGGTTGTTCAGATACTTTTAGCCGTACAGCGTGTATGGCCGTCGTAAAAATTGGAATTTAATGACAAAGCCTGCACGATACAATGGAATGTGTCGGCAAGAATCAGAATTATAACTCCGATACTTGCAAATTCCGATACTCGCGGTTGCATTAATGAACAACACCACCCAACTGAAATCGGCGGTCCTTTTCCTGATTGGTCAATATTTCACATTCTACGAGGACGCAGCATGGATCAATGAAAAAGACAAGGAAGCAATGTAAACCAATGGACTTTTCATGTACATGTACCTAGCCTGGTAATGATTGTAATCATTTGCATAAAATCCACTGCTATTGCCCATGCATTATGCTTTTGACAAATGATGCTGGCGTGTATCCTATGGGACTGCAAGCGTAGACCGAGACTCCTGTGTATTACCCACCGCATTTTTCAAGGCACCATCATCAGCTACATGTGGTGTAAGTAAATAACATGTGGGTGCTGTGATTAGTGTATACATACCTGCCAAGTCTCAAAAATCAAAATCAGTATTCCTCAAGCCAAATATCAGTATTTTCCCAAAGAAAATCCGTATTTTCAGAAAACAGTTTTTAAAAACAACCCCCCCCCAAAAAAAAAACCAAAAAATGACATGGACATTTAATAGAGTATAACAAATTGTATATAAACCACACAAATTGCAAAATGCTTATTCCCAAATTAATGCGAAGAAGAAACCTTGTCAAATGTCGACAAGACATCGGTGTCTGAAATAAACGTCCCTAAGTATTCGGCATCGTGCTACGTAACAGGCGATATTTTCGATCAGAACTGGTCAATGCAAACTCACGTATGAATGCAACATTTCACATCACATGCCATTCTGAATGTCGTAGTAGTTTGCTTTTTGCACAAATGAAGGAATCCTCTGTCTAAAATGCAAGGGAACTTGGTTCAGTGACAACAAAATAATCCAGGTCAACTTGACCGAAAACAAAGTTTGCAGGCCGGCCGCGATGATCGTGACATGACTGTACAATGTCGTGGACTGGACAGGACCGTACGCATACATAGTGTTTCGTATTCAACTCTGCCCGTGCACGTGAACCAGATTACTAAACGTTACCAGGTCCTTTGTGTTTCCGTGGCCACAGATGCATTACAATTAATTGATTGCCACTTCGCAGGGACATTTTCCCATGGGGTTGGGCAGTTTATCGATGGCGCGAAGGGCTTTATATTTTAACGACATGAAGCAACTCTAAATACAAGCTATTTGAGGGGCCATTCAAAATGTTCAATGTTTTTAAATTTCGAGATTCGGTATGATAGTGCGGGATGGTGGTTCATTGTCAGTTTCCTGTGTTTTTTCTCCTTTTTCTGGGAAGGCAGGGTAGGGTATTGCAGTTCCTGCACAAATCCTGTTTAAGGAAAAAAGGTGTGCGCATTTTCTATTTTTAGGTTTGCAATCTCGGTCACATCGGATTTGACAGTGAACTGAGAATGGAGAATCCATCTGTCTGCCCGTTGTGAAAGTTATATTGAAACGTCTAAAAATAACATAAGGAAGGTTTCTAAAATAGATTCCATATTTTTTCTAGCAAGGGCAAGGATGATTCTTCCCAACAGTATAATTGGTTTTGTGACATTGTTTTGCATTTTTGCTCTGTAACATTTTACAAAATACCCCAAAATTTGTCAAAATGGCCAAAACATAAAATGGCCTATTGCCATGGCAACGGGCTGTAGATGGATTAAAAAAGTCTATCATCTCACAAGTATTAAAAAAAATTTGACCGTGGCCACTTATGTTAAGTATTTACGTGAAATTAATCTTAATTGTAGAATTAACCAGTACTGACATTTCTTCTCTTTTTCCCTTTTTTCAATGAAAAGTAATTTTTGATTTTCAATTATTTTCCTTGACCCACCCACCCACATTTTCGAAATTTAAAAACATTGAAAATGTTGAATGGCCCCTTAGGATGTTTTTTTCCATACATGTATATCAGAAATATCACATCATATCAGAAGACAGTCGTTAGTGCAAAAAAAAAAGTTGCTTGATCGGTGGATGTACATGTGGTCATCGCAAAAGTTGCCTTCGATGTACACTTTGGGAGAAATTAGTTTGTACAGTGTCCGCTCCATTTACATGTACCTATTCTCCGTTCGACTGCCCGACGCTTTATGTAAATCGATTTATTGTACTCTTTTTGACAAATTATACATGCGAATCGTACCTTACTCATGTGCTCTAGACTACATGTACTATAAGATGCGAGAATCGTTGTGTATAAACTTTTGAGGCTTTTAAGAAAAAATTTTCGTGAATTTCAAGCCCTGAATGAAGACAATTTAATCACTAACAATGGACTGCTTGGCGAGGATTGATGTACATGTACGTTATCATCGGCCCGACTTAGGCGAGGTAAAACATGTAGGATCTGAGCCAATGTTCCGGGCAGTTTCGTCCGAGATAAGCGAAAATCTGACTTACACGATCCAACTATTTTGAGTAAGAACATCGCCCATGCATCTGTGTATCGTTCGGAACCCACGCATTTGTGTGACTGGTTGAAAATGGAACTTTGCGTGCGTAAACTCTACACACTTGCACGCCAATGACGGCAAGCAAATATGCCTCCCAAAAAAGAAGATCGATCGCTGCTGGGGTAAAAATGTGCCGAGAATGAGAGAGACTGAAGTATCACTGGCGGATTTACAGTGAATAATCATACAAGTAATACTGGTTCTGTTATTTTGCGCATGTACATGCATGTAACTTTAGGAATACCGTGGTATTGAATTTCCATACCGAGGTTTTGCAGCAAGAGCACTCGGTATCATTCGGTTTTTTTTAAACCGTAACTACATGTATATGGTAATACTGAGATATCGCCCAACCCTAGTTTTTATTCCTCCACATCTGTACTGCCGTATTTAGGGTAACTTTCCATACGAAATACAGAACATCTGTATTGGTTGGCAGGTATGTGTATAGTTGAAATTAAAGTAATAGTGTAAAGTTGATGATCAAAATAACCAAGAACACATATAAATGTAACATTGTTATACCATTTGGTGCATGTAAAGCTAGAGCTGCCTGACTTGGAATACATGTAGATGACCATTCTCCTTCAGTGGTTAAATACAAAAGCAAGCAAATAAAGTTTTCCATCAAACATTGTATAAGGAGGGAGAGAGGGATTTTTAGATACAAGTATGCATTTCCTTTAAAATTTCCTACAAATAAATAACAACCAAAATATGTTCAGATAACAAGTTTCATGGGATTTATATCAATAAGTCTCTTCAAGTTCTTATTCATTTCCTCTCGATAAAGTATTGAGTTAGCACAGACATAAATCACAACATTAATGATCAAGTTATCTTTTAGCTCTGTGTGATAGAATGTTTCTGTACATGTACCTTGTTCCATACTGCTTCCAGAGCCTGCAGACCCAGACAGACTTCTTCCAATGTCTGTCAGTGACCGTATCATTGGCAGGATGCTACTCCCCCGTTTCTCTCTATGTTTCTTCTGCCCGTGGTGACGATGTTTCCGCAGAAGTGCTTCTCTCACCTGATCACGCTTCTCCTCTTCCAACTGGTTGGATGCAATCAGTTTGTCCAACACAATATCTGAAAATACAGAATTGCCCAATGTCAAAGGTGTGACTTACATGTAAAGGACTTGCTTGTGAAGTTGGAAGTTTCTACAATTCAGTCTTCTTTCTTGAATCATGACTTTGTGTGCTCCATCAGTTTACACGACTGAAGTGGCAGTCGATGTTTCTGTGGCCCAATATGCACACTTAAACTAGGAAAAGGACAGATGATTTTGCATTCAAAATGGACATGATTGTTTACATTTCAACAATATGCATCGAGAATCACATCTCATCCAAATTCACACCTTGGGTTATTCTTTAAAAATTGAAACAACTGACCTATCACCATTCATAAGCATCAGCCGATCATTTTGTCGTTTGAATATCACTTGACCAATAGAATCTTGGACAAACACAAAAATTCCAAACACGTGCATGTGGGCGTACGTCGGCACGCAAAACGCATCATGTATAATGTCAAACGCACTACACAATGTGCAGGATCACTTTTATCTTACGCATGCGCATTTACAATTAACAGCATCAGACAATGCAGGCCACATCGTATTTTCTTGTAAGAATTTGTTTGCTCTTTTGCCGGTGACTGGGATTCGGAACTTTGGAACATCAAAGGAATATCAAACGACTTCAACTTTTCAGACATTGTTATGAAATACATGTACTACAGCACTGTCAATAATGTAGACAACGGATAGGCATTTTGTGGTGAATCGCATTAACAAAAATAAATAAATAAATAAATAGTTTTCTTTTGAATAGGGATTCTATCCCTCAGGCATAATTATGTCGAAAATATGACAAACAAAGTATAGTAAATCTGTTATTATTTTCACAAAATGCACGATATTGTTCATGCATACAATGTACCAACTTCAGAAAGATTATACGCATGCAAGGCATATTACTTTCTTCACCAAGTTGTCTCTGAGAAAACTTCATCACACAGTCAAGTGCATGGCCACGTGACATGTTTGCAACGCAGACAACATATTACGACTGCGTATCGCGTACCATACCCACATGTTGAACGTGGGCAAAGTTGTCTAAGGGGCGTGGTTAAATCGCAAACGGCGATAGGTCAATTCAGAGAAAGGATGTGATTTTGGTGTGTTATGTACATGTACAGATACGTAATAATCCAAGAAGTGAGGTGGATGAGGTTGTGATTTGGGTGAATATACATTGTAGATACAATTTTGAATGTTTGTTGTTGAAACCACATAAATGATTGTGTCTGTTTTGAATGCAAAATTACATGTACATCTTTGCCTTTCCTAGTGTAACATCCACAAAGACAATTCACAATGGAATACACCTAAACTAGGAGGGTACAGACTGTAAGTGTAATAGAGTGTCTGAGCAGTTCCTTCACTTCAACAAAACACACTACATGTAGCTACATGTACATGAATTGCTAAATTGAAGTGCAACTTGCAAATTTACAAACCACTCAACCCCCTCAAAACCATTTAATTGAAAATAAAGTAGGATGATCAAATTACATGTAATCAGGGAGTACATGTATAACAACATACTTTCCTGTATTGTATCATCAAACAGACCACAAGGGAAACTGACTAGGTAATTTTAATCAATTTTCAGTGTGAACAAAGAAAACTGGCAGGAACAGGATTTGAACCCGCGACCTCTGGTCTACCGTACCGGTGCTCTACCAACTGAGCTATCTGTGCACTGGTGTCCAAATAATGCCAGTCAATTATGTGATTTATAACACACCACTATCCGTGATATCGCATGAGATGGAAACTTTTCAAAGTTTTATAACTGAAATGCATGCTTTATAATAATTTAACTATTTTACTTGCGCTGATGAGCAAAAAAGTGTGAAAAATGTTCCCCCTTTCAAGGTTAACTTTCAATTGCAATGTACTGTACAGTTTTCAACCGAAGCACATGTACGCGACATGTAATGTGTACAGACATTACAGGATGCATTGGAAAACCTGCAGCCCAGATGAGACAATGCCCCGGATAATACAAGTCCAGAAGAACTCGTATTAAAGGGGTTTGACTGTATCATGAATATTTACATGTGTATGCTCAACGTTTTTGGCTCATTTACTGATACACATACATGTAGGTTATACAAAATAGAGGTTTCGCAGGCGAACGGATACGCGTATGCATACATTTAGCGTATGCATCCGTAACCAAAACTGACCATTCCGTTGTTTTGCAATCCCAGCGTATTGGTGGCGCTGCGACAAGAGGTCTATTTTCGACACCATGCACCCACGTTTTCATACCCAAAATTGAGACTAACCTTGTCGTATTCCAAAGTCTTTGAAACTCACAAAAATGACACGTATATGTACATGTTCAGCAATTCATTCATTTTTTAACCTCATCAAACGAAAAAAAATAAGAGAGATTTACTAGAAATTCGAATTTTCCTCCGCGTTTTTCACTTACGCGTAGCAAGCGAGATATCTGTGTCATCTGCACGTTTAGCGGATAGCGAGTAGCGTATGACGTCATAACTGATGACGTATCCATCGTACTAACCGTATCCATTCGCGTGCGAAACCTCTCTATTATATTACTGGACTACACGCTTTTGCAAATCTGACACCAGTACTCAATCAATCCTGCCGTTATACTATTCCCTGATAATGACTACATGTACATGTACTTCAAAATTATCTGAAGTACTTGGCATGCGGTTATTAGCTACATTATTTTAACCATCTATGGACAGTGAATTAAGCAGTACGTACAAATTACAATTTGTACACAATACACACTTGATCCTATTCAAATGAATTATCCATTAATTAACCCTCCTACTCAGGCTGACAAATTGTACACAGCAGTCACAACAGTCAAATTCAGTCAAAGTAACTTTTTAACTGTTACAACTACACATACATGTACTCCGGGTAGTGCACTGAATTTTTGACTGTCTTTGACAGTTTGAGCAGTGCTAGGGTTTGCATGGCCTTTCACACAGCTGTGTCTTTAGGAAATGGTCCATATGTTCAATGCATGCACAGTGATAACAGCAGACAGTGCCGATGGAGCAGGACTACCTGGTATTTGGATAACAACATTACGTATTCACGAAGCATTATTGATCATGGGAAGAACAAGTGCATATAGAGAGGGCATGAAACAAGGCACCAACATGGACTTGCCAGTACCGGTACATACATGTGGTATACATGAATCCTAACCCCCTTCAAGTTTTCTCTAGGCATCCTGCTAAATCCAACAGAATCCAACAACGGCAACATGTGAAGCTTGCTGAATCCGACAGAATCTGACAGCAAGAATGTTCGCTGTTTCAAACAAAATCCAACAGAAATTGCCCACTGCTGGATATTGTTAGAATTACAATGTAGCATGGTGAATCATAAAACATTTTTTGTTACGAAAAAATTAATACATTTTTGATGAGCAAAGAAAAGAATTTGCAGCTTTTTAGTATTACATGAGTGATCACTTGTCGACTGTTGACTGAACCACATAGTGAACAATAGCTTAATTATTTGCTATAACTGTATTTTTGCCATGGGCAAAGAATGCATATTTCTAATTGTGACTAACAATTAGGGTCATTCAGACGCCTCATGAAAATTAGTACACTTACATGTACCAACTGCAAATCATGTTTACAATCAAGAAAGCAAACGTATAACCCAAAATCTAGACTTCACGTATTGACTAGACTTTGCATAGACTGTCTATAATGTACCGGTAGTCTCTTCAAAGTGGAAATGATGTGTCTTAACAAACTTTCTTGACATTTTCTGATGTTTGCATGCATACATGTAAGCTTACATGATTAATCAATTGTTGAACCAATACTCTTTTTGCTGGAAGACTAATGAGTATGAAATGTATCACTACAGAAATCACATTTTGACTGACAGAGTCCTACATGTATTAGAATGTCTGAAAAGTCAGTTAATACATTATTGTATAGGTGTAAGTTCAGATGAGGGGCTAACTTCTGTGCTAGCCCTAAACGAGGCTAGTCCCACTGACAAAAGTTGTCGTTGGAACGCAACTTACATGTAGCACCACCCTGGGGCTGGAATCGGGGCTAACCCCGTTCGGGACTAGTCTCGAAAATTTGTGGTGCTAGTCCCGCAGGGATTCTTTTACGACCTAGACACCTGTTACGACCCGATCCAAAACATCCGGTGTAGTTTCTCTCCGCACGTGGCTGCTTTGCATGTGTGTTTTCCAGAGGACCTCATCTTTTCTACGATGTTCATCACGTACAGACTACGATCACTGTTACTTTTGCCTAATTTCTATCTTGTACATGTACAGTGATTAAAAAACGCAAACATTACCCCCATGGAATAAAGCCATTTATTGCTCACAAATTTACTCAACATGTCTGATCGTATGATTTCATCATAATCTCATGATGGAGAGACCATAGCATATACTGCCGCAGCGTGGCCCGGCTAGCATTTTCATATTTAACGATCACTGAACTTCACTGTTCGGGCAACTTATGAAATGACATCCTTTCCCGCTAAGCCAAGCTCGATAGTCCTTATGGCGGGCCAGCCGGCCGCAGGCTGCATCTGTCACGAACAGTGTCGGAGTGTGTAAAAAAGAGTAATAATTCAACAGTAATTTCCTACAATACGACAATTTTCTCAGCCTTTGATTGAAAGAGGCCTTAGTAGAAAGTGCTGCACTAGTATTATCTAGTAATATTCTTGCTAAGTATTGTTTGTGCTAAGCAAAATCATGCTGCAGCACCTGGTCCATGAACATGATGAAACTGCCCAAGGAAAGTATTCATATGCTAAACAGGCCTTTCCTCATAAGGACTGGATTGGTCCAGCCAGGGTCTGGAGGTAAATTTTGTCATGAATATTTATTAATGGTGCCTTTTTTGGCTGCGTCCTTTGTTGCTATTGGTTTAAATGCACAGTTAATGCATGCATATGGAATGTATGCATATGAGAATGGCAATTTTGCGAAACGATGCTGCTGCGAAACTGTTGTTTCTTTCCGTGAAGGAAAGGGTTTTGCATACTGCGAACATGAATTTCACTAACTAAATTAATGATACATGTCAAGACACTGGTTTCGTATTTTAACAACATAAATTATGAGGAATTGTTTTGAATGAGGTCAGTAAAATCCCACACCGGGGCAGAAAGACTTTTGCAGGGCAAAATTAATGTACTTTCAATATTGTGTTGTCATTTTACGGGTGAATTTCCATTGTTGAAAAGCCTCAATTTTCCGTCGAAATTGATCCCGAAGTTCTTTAACAGGTTTATTATTATCCTTATTGACGAAAGAAGAGCTAACGAAGGGGAATACCCGAGAGACGGGATACATGCCTTGTACAGAATGACCAAGTAATCTGCACACCGTGTACATGTACACGCATGTATGCATACATACGCATGTACATGTCCAAGTCAGCATGCCCGTACAGAAGAGTGCACCAAATGTTGATGACAGAAGTGCGATTCACAAGGTCAGTATTTGGACATACAGTATGACGTACATGTAACACATTTCCTGACCTTCTAGCCCTACTGTAACCCCCCCCCCCCCTGAATTGCCACCATTGAATTAACATAAGCTGATTTTCTAGTTTATGGCCAGTTCCCAAAACCCCCGCTGAGTTGATTAATTAACCTCAACCCAGCACCAAAGTTGGCCCCTCATCTAAACATACCCATATGATGTGTAAAGTAACCCCCCCCCCCCAAAAAAAAAGGCAATTACTGGGGCTGCAGCTGCACAGTGTAAATGGGACACATAACTTTTATACGGCTGTTTCCTGTTGGTTCTCAGCTATATATTACAAATTTGAAATCATAGACCATTTTTTATCCAGCAATTCCTATGTCGTACTTACAGACTTACAATACTATAATATAGAATTTGCACTGTAGATCAACTGATCAAGGCAAATACTGATTCAATTTGAGAACATTTTACCTGCTATTTGTACAAGATCTTCTGCCTCCATATCCAAGCATACAGTGCCATTAATCAAGCAGCTCCTGAGTTCAAAGAGACTATGTAGAGGTAGGGTAGCCACATGAGGTTTACTCCATCTATCAGCTCCTACATCAACATCCTCCTCATACTTGATCCATCTGTAAAAAAAAAACACATTTACCACATTAAGTTCCTGCCGCAAAATCAAACAAAACTATATAACTTTTGAAGGTTTGCATGGTGAGGAGACAATAAGATGGAGGTTTGCGGTAACACCATGTGGAATTCAATCTCT
>JAULKO010000076.1:326722-336778 GCA_032356045.1 Mediaster aequalis | reverse complement strand
GTTGTAAATGGTGCAAGACAGAGTTAAAGACCTCTCATTTCATCAAAGGTCGGATTAAATAGTCTCTACTCGATACAAACATGTGGCTGCCTTGAAATCTTCCATATGAAGCCAATACAAATGAAACCACTTTGCACAGGACGGCAACAACGTGAAAATGCAGATTACACACACATCCGGATATCAAGAGAAATGCTTATTATGTGAAGATAACTCTACGGAAGATACCGCATGGGTATCTTGTGCCCCAAGTATCGGCATTGCTTTCTGAATTGTTCCTCTCTTCTCTCTAACTTCTATTTCTCATTTGGTTTGTCTGCTTCTGCCTTCTTCTATTATAAAGTTGCTTGCTTTTAAGTTTTCATGCGCCAACACCGATCAATGGCTGATTTTTCGTCGTTCACATTTTTATGGTTTTTGTTTTCTCCATGCATTTCCCCCACTCGCTATCCCTGCAGCATTTGCATGGATGCAATGCGGTGACTTGTCAGTATGATATCTATATTAACAATTGCGATCTAAACTTCTTTTAAACATAGGACTAGAGATTCAGTAATCATTGATTTTGTAGACGGACTAAAACCTCACTCTTTTCAAGGGTCATTAACAATCACATGGCTGTAAAATTGCACGTTAACTGGGTTGAACAAGATCACAAACCAGCACCGCATGAGCAGTAATGCACCGTGCAGAGAACGTTCAGACACCATACGTAGTTAGGTGCATGTCTGTCAGCAGGCTTTGAAACACCTCCGGCCATTCCCTCTTAAAACTTCTTCCCACGGAGAATGGTGGAACAGGGTTGTCCCTTCGGGAGCACCGTAGATAAATACGACCTCACGATGTTGATATAATGCACCACATTGTCTCTAATGTCCATCTCGCTGTTGCGGTAAGTGAAATCTGATCGTAATACGATATGGCCTGCCGGGAGCTCCGTTGGGAGCTACTAGTATTTTTGTAAAACGGCACGAAAAAAAATTACAACTGCAGTGAAACACCTCGGTAACAGGTTTTCTCTCAACCAGTCAAATATGTCTGGCATATTTTTTTATAAGACTAACTATCCTTATTCTCATAGGCTTTGCAAATGCACTCTTGGCATATCAATACTCTATCAAAATAGTTTGATTCCGTAAATAAAAAAGGTCAAACATGCAAATTGTTACCTCAGTGAACACTTAACAGCCCAGAAGCTCAGATCCAGGCGGGTCGGACCCCCCCCACCCCGCTCTGCGATTTTTTGTTCTTTCTTTTACGGGTAAACAATAAAAACATATTTTAAAATCTGTCGAGTCTGACCACCCCCCCCCCGCATTTGTTTTGTTTGACTGGTAATCCATTAAAAAATGTGTCGGGTCCGAACCCCCCCCCCCCCCCCCGCAAACAAATCCTGGATCCACCCATGCAGTCGTAGTGATGAACCTCTACCAAGTTTCGGGACAGATGGGTAAATGAAAATAAACAAGAAATAACACGAAAGGGTTATTCAGGCAAGTAAGCTGGACAATAATCAGACAATTGATTCATTTTGAATTGAATGATACATCGGTTGTTGACTACAAGATAAAAAGAGACGGGAGTAATATGGTATGTGATTTTAACTAACAGATTGGCATGCAGATGTCTAAGGGAAAAAAAATCAATTTATTGACAGTGCAATTTCCACTTAATGTAAAATAAAATAAAAGAAAGTTCAACATTGTCTGCATGGCTTGGTATTCTTTGATATTTCAAATGTCAGTATTCAGTTTTCGATTTCCAATTTTCATTTTTCCATATCTTAATTATTTTCCAAACAGAAGAAAGTGAATGTGTCTAATGAGGAATTTCAGAAAGTTTTCCAGCACTACGACAAGGTGAGTTTCGCCATTTAAAAAAATAAAATAATCCCATTAACCTCCATAAAGAAATTACATGTATTTTAAAAATTGCTTTTTGGAACAAATTAATCAACCCTGCCAATGGACAAGACTGAAACAGAGAGTTGGGTATGGTTTGTGAATCTTTAAAACAAACAAACCCACAATACTTCTCAACAAGTCTTTCATCATTCAGAAAGTTTATCCTGAAATTGCCAGCATGTCCGTTTCGTGCCGCAATCGTTGTGGGCAAAACAAAACTTCACTGACGAAACAGCCGTAGAACCCTGGATTAAATCTGTACTACTAGTATGATAGTTTGCAGCCTACCGAGACGGTCTGGGGAGCAGTTTCATGTAGCTGCAATGTTGCTCGGCACAGTAAAGATTTTCTTGAAGATGTAGGCTACTCTTTTCGAGTTTCACCCCGAAAATATATTCTCTTTAAACATTGTTATCTTTCTAGCAACACAAACAAACACGTTTATATTTAACTGTCGTTTTTCATAAATACTTTTCTATTGTTAGGTTACTCGTAGTTTTGCATGCATGTCTTATTTGGGGCCAAATTTGAGGCTACATTGCAGGTAATCGATTTTCAGCCAAGACTTTTAATTTTTACGGAAAAGTAGCCACATTTTGATCTTTTATCTTTAAAAGGGCAAAAATGAAAATCGACAGTTAAATATGAACGTGTTAAAAGTTACTCATTTTTAAATGAGACATCGAAAGAAACAACATCCGCCCACGTTTAGTTATAGAACAATCACAAATTACAAATTCTGAATTATTTGCGGCCCGACAATAATAGGACGTTCATTATATTGAAATGTTACACAATGCTTTTGCATCTATGTCTTATTTAAGGCCAAATCGGGGGCTGTACTGCAGGTAATTGATTTTCAAAGGTTTTCGCAGACGCCCAAAATAGAAAAAAAAACTGGGTTTTAGTTTTCGTTAAAATAAAACATATAAATGAAAAATTGGTTCGAAGAAAAAAAGTTTGTTGAAGAGCGCGGACAGTACATCTTTAAGGCCTTGTCACACGAGGCAACTTTTACAAGCAACTTGGAGGCAACTTACAGCACTGCATGCGAAATGAATGCTTGGGTAGCACAAATGACATTTTTCTGACAGTGTATCGACATTCCTAACAAAATGATGAAAATTGAAATGTGAATGTTTTTTTTTCTTTTTGGAGATTGCCTGAAACTGATTGCCTGTAAATTGCCTCGTGTGTCATGGCCTTTAATTGCCAAAACGGGTTACCAGCCAAAATATATATTGCTTGTGGCTGGTTTTCAGCTGAATCTTGCTGAGCAGGTAAATTTGCTGGGCAATATAGTTTTTGCTTAGAGACTAATGGGACAGTTTTAAACTCATTTTTGTACGATAGTGACAAGTACCATCGGAAGGACTGCAATTCACCAATGGCTCATGCGCACAGTTTTCTGAACGTATTATCCGAATGTGCAATGCAAGCGAGTGGAGTGCCCGAGTGTGTAGCGTACCTCGCTGTCCATAAGGCCCCACGTGTTTGGATGCTGAGGTTAACGCTGCTCATTTTGCATTTGTAAGCGAGTGAATTCGTCAGGAGTCACGCGGTATACATGCATAGACCCTTTTACGGATAGACCGGAAATGTGCACTGAAGGTATATGTTGCACTGCATTGTGGGACAGTTTGCGCTAAATTTTGTACACGAAATCCCACAGGCGGGCTATTTGTAAAGGGGTCTATGGCTGTTCGGTTAAGAACTACAAAATGGTGACCTATATCGCGCATGTAGGCCTACGTTGTTTGTGGTTGTGTAGGTTACCACCAAAAGCACTGTATTGAGTTCTTGCCCATTAACAGCTAATTATAAACACTTTTTATTTTATGGATTTCGCCTTTCAGGATAAGAACAATGTCATCAGTGGTGACGAACTGACAGCCTTCCTCAAGGACCTGGTCATTTTACACGCTGAATCAGTAAGACATCTTTTTCCTCAAATTTGACTTACAGATGCCTAAAATAGAAACAAAATCCTTCAAGGGTCCAGAACTGTTCTTGATTGTAAGATACGATGCAAACGTGACGCAGGGCGATTTTGAAATTAGGCCTATACATGTACTGCTAGCAGCTTTGGGTGGACAGCGAATTAGCTTCATTTGATAGGGTGAGGGTGGTGGTTACCATAACGCCAAGCATGCAATCCGCCGTGTTTTTAATGCACAGTACGGCCGCAAGCGGGTTGCTTATTCAGTTTACATAAATGGAGTCCGGTGTTCAATAAAATATTAGCCCGGGCTGTGAGGTTGTCCTTGTGCAAAATGCGCAAGCTCAAGTACCCCCCCCCCCGCCATTATGTTCTTTTTAAAGTACTGTTCAGGGTGCACCTCATCAAATAAACTCCCATAGACAGACGTGATAAACGCCCCAATTTAAAAAATTGGGAAAAATACTCACGACTCTCCAAGGTGACTAGACTATACACCAAAATGAAGCTTGATTTATTGTCTTTCACTTTCTTTTCAATTTTTGTGGGTTATTGGGTGATGTTTCCATCCAAAGAAGACCACCCCTAAAAGTAGTGTTTCAGCCCAACCTGCAGAGCCTCCATCTTGAAAAATATCCCTTCACTCCATCGCCAAGTAGGGCCGATTATCGGGGCCAATTCATCCCAAATGTTCAGAATTAGAAGCTCACAATCCCGGACTGATGTGGTACACTGTATCTTTACAATCCCTCAACTGCATGGCTCTCAAAACGCTCTTTAGAAAAATATTTTGAGGGCATGCAAAATGTGATCAGGTCGCGGAGGCCATTTTGGGCCTATTTGCGAACGTGCGCCTTCGTAACCACGAGTGTGTGTTTCTTTTAAGGATATATACTGTTCATTAGCACGCTTAGGTGTGCAAGCCCATGCAATTCACTCTGGGATACGCTATATTTAGAATAGAAATCTCAGAATACAAACCTCATCTGCACTTGATTAATATGTGCTCAATTTGTGTGTTGTCCATGTTCAGGGGCCGATGGTGGAGAGCACGTTAGATAGCTGTGCCAAGGAGATATTGAAAATGGTGGATAAGAACAACGACCAAGTGATCACAGAGAACGAACTCAAAATGTTCCTTGGCATCACGCCAGACGAAGCATAGTCAACTTTGACCTTTGACTTTTTCCCTTTTGACCATAATTTTTTGCCGATTCCTCATAGACAGCAATGGAATCATTGGTAGATCTATATAGTTGATAGCTGCACTCACGGCATTTATAATTACACTCACTTAAGTAAACTATCTATATATAGCACCTTGCCTTCGACTTACAAATTATATATTACGAAAATGATTGATGGATTTGATCGAATCGGATGATGATACGATTGGTTTTCATGTTTTCGTAAAAAAAACCCAGATGTAGCATTAAGTATAATTATACATATTCAAGAATATCAATATTTGTGTAAAGTTGATCTTAACTTTGAGAAGTAAATAAATTATCTGCGGAGTAAATTATCAAGCATTTTATTGTAAAAGGTACGGTACGGCTACCGCATAATACTGATGGAGGCGAGAGATACGCGCATCTAGTGCCAGATTGTAGGTTCGTGCTTGTTAGGATATTCTTCGTGCTTTTCTATGCATTATTAAGCATTGATCTTTTAACATTTTGTTTTCCGGAAATTTTGTCTCAGTAATGGACCTTGTTCAAAATATTACTCAATGTTATTCAAGCTGCATTTGACCCAGTACATTCCTGATGTTTCATTTGATCTTCTTATGTTTCAAAGTCTTAACAAATCAGCGACAGGCTCTTTGTTTCTTTAGAATACATTTTATACATTTGACACCGTTTTGATGTTTAACTGCACGTAAATGTGTTCGAAGCTTTTTTATAATACGTTGTCTACTGCATAGATTTTTAGTTACATTGGTCTATGATATATCTGACAGATTTATACATCAAACACTTCTGGGAGAAAATGCATAAGTGAAGAATTGTGATTGGTAGGAATATCTGTTAGGCTACAATTATCAACAATGTAATCATTCTTCAATTTATCGTATACCTTGTTTCCTCCGAGGGTCTCGTTCATTTATAACTACGGATATTCATTGTTTGCTTTTTCAAAGATATAAGAGCACATGTGGCTACTTTTCAGTAAAAACGAAAAACCAATTTGGCCCCAAATAAGGCATGCAATGCAAAAACAAGTGAAAAAAGAATATTCGTAGTTCAAAACGAACGCGTTATTACTCCTTTGACAGAATGCAACTCTGTGCATGATGCATTGTCTGTGCTCGATCTTGGTTTGTCGACTTTGGAGGAAAAAAAGCCACATTAGTATCGGTTTCAATGACTGAATAAAATAAATAGAAATTACCGTAAGAATAATTTACATAATTATGAACAACAAGCACTCCATTTTAAATTTGCACGTTATGCCTTTTATAGTTTAAAACGCCGTAATTTTGCCTTTACGGACTCCTTAAAGTGACTTTTTTCTTGTATATTTTGCTGCTTAAGCAATAATATTCTTTACTACAGGTACATGCAGTGACTCTAGAAATATCAAACGAAGAGTGCATTAATACAGAATGGTATTGGAAATTGCTGTGCCAATGTTGTCGTGTCCCCCCCAACAAAAACACTGTCCGGGGAATGCAACATCGAGATCCAGCTTATTCCAACCAATCTACCGATTGCAGATCTCACTGTTTGCAGCCAGGTTTGAACTCCAGGTTTGAGTTTTATTTGGGAAACACGTTCATATTAAAATACGAATTTTCATTTTTCACTTTCTATTGAAAAGTTACACGTGGTATGTATGACAAATTGGGGGCTACACTGCGGGTAATTGGTTCTCAGCCAAGAATTTAACTCTTTTTTAAACGAAAAGTAGCCACATTGCGCTTTTATATCTTAAATTGTTTTTTTAATGAACGTGTTTTAGAGAAATATTTGGGAACAAGGCACTGTTACAAAAACACGTTCATTTTAAACTACAGATATTCATAAAACGTTCATTTTCAACTCGTTTTTTTCATAAATATTTTCCTATTGTTAAGTTAATCGTGGTTTTCCATGCATGCCTTATTTGGTGTCAAATGGGGGGGGGGCTATATCGCAGGTTATTGGATTTCAGCCAAAATCTTTAATTTTTACTGCAAAATAGCCACATCGTGCATGCTCGTGTATCTTTAAAAAGGCCAAAATGAATATTCGTAGTTAGAAATGAACGTGGTTTTGTAACAAACCGACAAGAAGAGTTGAGGTGCAATCAAAGCCCTTCAACACCACTCTTTGTCACGGTCGCCATCACCACCACTTTGCTCACCACCATCACCACCACCACCACCTACACTACCTTGTTGCTTGCCTGATTACCTCTCCTTTCACTGTGCGAAAATTGTTCACACTTACGTATCCCTTGCACACACTGATGATCTCCGGCAATCATCAGATGTTCTGCGGTTTACGTCAAAGTACGCGCCGAGTGATGGCATCGAAAACCCTGAGGAATAATTCCAAGATACTTCTACTTTCAGAGAAGATTTGAGAGGATAAGTCTTTGAATTTCAAATAACTGTTCGAATAATAAAACTCTCAAATTACCATCGTCAACTGACCAAAACTAGCCTACAAAAATAGTCCGGCACAATATTGCATTAGTGTAATTGCAATAGAGCGTGTAAGTTGACCCCGAGAACGTACGCGAGTTTACGAGAAACCGAACTTCCGGGCACCTCGAATAGGAGCTTCAACGTGTAAAGCAAGTATATTTCTTGAAATAGTTTGTTTTAACGGTGTTCTTTTTACTGAAAGATAGATAAATATAGATAAAAGTTTTAACAAAAATATAATTTTTATTTCAATTTACAAAATGTGAACGATATACACAATTTGGGAAAAGAAGAGCGAAAAAGTATAGATACGTCATACTGCATTGTTCTGGTTCACGCGCCAATCTTTCTAAAGTTTAGACCGTATGCAGTACAAGGCGGTCGTCGCATGTACATGTATATGTGTACATGTATGTGCGTACGTTCACGTGAGCGCCAGAGAATGCAGTACAGGGATTTTGGGGGCCGGGCTCTCTCGTCCCGACAAGGAGCCAATCACGTTGCAACATGACGCTCAGGTCAAACATTTTGTTCTACTTTTCTTCAATAATTTAGACAGTCATGCATCTGTTCATATATTGTAAAATTCATTTTGAATTTATCATCCATACTTACGGCCGTTTCATTGTTCGGATCTTCGGATCTTCGTAAAAACAAAGTATTATAGAAAACAAAATCAATCGAACGTAAACGTCCTATGCCCTGCGGCTGGGAGGTGCCCGGAAATTCAATCGCGACCTTATTCAAAGACTTACACGGTCTATTAACATATACAACGGCCTAATCTTATTCTTGATGTTACAACTGCCAACATCTTTTGGCAGCGGTAGTTCGAGAACGTTTGGCACCTTACAGCACAGTATTTTTGTCAAAATTTGAAGCAACGTTGGTGTGTGCCACCGAATACCATTCTGGCGTTTTAATTCCCAAAAGCGATAAAGTGTGCATACCGGATCTAAGATGTGTCCAACTGCATGTACATACATTTTATTTCTCAAGGAGACTGGAAATGTTAAAGAGTTAGTGTGTATTTTTACGAGTGATTGTATGTTATTACGACTTAAATGTACTTTTTGCTATGTAATTGAAGCTTATGTATTCGACTTTAAAATTAAGTATTGGATTTCTATTGACCGATATGAAATACATTGAACTTAAACGGCCCGGCCCATGTACACAACAGACCGAGGTAACCACAGTGTGCATAAACCCTTTAATTGCAGTTTTCTTACATTAGCATGATTATAGCGAACTAGTCTATGGTTACCACATTAGCATTCAGCAAGGCAAATACTGAGACAAACTAAACGAAATCCGTCACGGCAAAATGGCCAGTGTGAACGAACACCAGGCAAAAGACTCAATCTCAGCATAGATCGCGACCTTTGTACGAGATCACAAGTTTCTCGGTGTGTATGCGGGCCTTGGTATAGCGAGCAAGGAACGTATAGTAGCAAGGAACGTAAATTATTACGTCACCAGACGAAGTAAAAACAGTAGAAAGTCTAAATCCTTAACATTTTTCAATATTGTACACAAAGGGGCTATGTTGCCTGGTAACAACATTGTATGAGTTGCCGTTTCGCTGTGGTTGGGCGAAATTAAAGAAATTGTCAATTCTTCAGACTTTAAATATAAGCGTCTGGTTTCATGTTCTTTGATGCTGTCCTTGTCAGATAATTATCAATTCTTCCTTATCAAAGTCGATCATAGTCTTCCAGGAACTTTCTGATGCATTTATTGCACGGTAAGCTTTAAAGAGCAGTGTTGGGTAGGAGTAAGGCTAAATGACGAAGTCAAGTTGAAAATTAAGGGAACAAGTATATTATGGAAAATAAAACCGAAATGGAAGCATACTTGCTCTGAAAGTCACGAAATACTCAAACAATTATATTCATCTTTCTTATGTATAATTAATTTCGGATCGCCCAATCATCGCATTGACACTGGTTAAGGGATTTAGTTTTCGAAGGAAACCCAAAAGAGAAGGATTAGTCCAGGGGATAACCCCTGCAGTTACAGGTAGGGACTGAAACCCGATCCACCTAGTGCACCACACAGTCCCGGCGGGTATCTAACCGGCGTCGCCATGCAGCATGTGCAGTGTGGCGGCAGCCGAGGACAGAACCACTGCACAAACCTGCCCGACCTTACATTGCTATCATTCTGTTCCCAGTGGCTTAGCTGTCGTCCTAATAGTCTAGAACTGTCCCAAAAAACGCCCGGACAGCCACGTCAATTCCAGGTCCTCCTCTCAGTGACAGGAACTCTGTTCAGTCAATACTGCAGATTGAAGTACTGTCGCCCTGCTAATCAATTGTTTGTCATCTACCCGAGTGGTTTGTGGTAATTTAAGGACACTGAAATGCGCCCCCCCCCCTTCACTACTGAAGGTAAAGACGTATTTCGGCGACAGAATGTATGAGCCAAATCGGAATTAGAAATACGACTGTACTGCGCATGCTAGTAGGTAGTCTGGTTCCCTGACCAAAGATTCCCTGGCGACTTTCTTGATAAATCTTAGGTCAGGTATCGCCCACGGTTAAAAATAGAGCATGACGCAACATGTCACGGGTCAC
>JAULKO010000076.1:241286-253227 GCA_032356045.1 Mediaster aequalis | reverse complement strand
AAACCAAAAAGTGGCCTCATTTTTCTAAATGTAAAAAATAATCTCCTAAAAAAAGCTGTTGGCAATATCTTTAACAGGAATCCTTTGGGCCCAGTTTACTGACTTACAGGCCCAATTATCCATAGTCAAACAACAACCACGGTTAACGATCGTTCGACTAACTTACACCGGACACTGTCTAGTCGACGATGGTTGGACTAGTCTAGTCGACTATTTGGAACCAACCTGCCGAGGTTGGTCTCATCGCTGGTTATCAATAGCCGCGAGTATCCCAATGCACAGCAGAGAGCCAGGACTACCTTGACATTTCGTGGAGACGCATACGTTCGACCACAGTTCGACTCATAGAGTTGTATTATAAAGACTAGAGGGCGCCAGTGTCCCTAAGCCCGTGTCGACAAGGACGTACGGCCGCCATTTTGTTGGTGGGCTAAATCTTGCTTTATGGTGAGCAGTAGCATAGCGAGACATTTTTCGGGTTGGGTGTTCGGGGGAGAATGACATTTTCCGACATTGGGAAAACTTTTTTTCCAAATTGTTCATGTCTATTTGTTAATTTGTTGTGATCTATAAGTCTTTATCTGCTTATTTATCGATTATCTGTTTGTTTATATTGCTCATTTGCAGACTTATTTGTGGTGGCATTCTTTATTTATGAAAATTACGTTGTTGAATATGACAAAAGGTTATTGAAGATGTCAAACTGTTCCTCACATTGTCTCAATAAACGGTGTTGCAATCTAGAATAAGAAGCTTCTCGGGAGGCTTGGGGCAGCGCTGATCATAATCATTTTACTTTAGAATTATCAGCAGCAAAACATTCCAAATTCTTTATTTCTTTCTGTTGATTTTAATCGTCAGACATATACAAATTTAGTTCGAAACATTAAAAAATGATAACAATAAACAGGGGCTGTCAATGAAAAACAGAAGTTTAAACTTTCATCTAACGATGTGTTAATCCAGACCACCTGTTCCAATAAATATTAAATAATAAAGTTCATTACAGACGGACAGCCAGACAGACAGACAAAAAGACCAACAACCCAACAGATAAACAGACCACGAGACATACAGCCCAACAAACAGGGCAAGCAAATAAACCAATAAACAACGACAGAACATGAGAAACATGAATATATATAAAATTGGCATTAAACTATAAAAGTGTAAAAATACTACAATGGAAAACAACAATAGACAATTGTATATGATATTATTTTACACCATTTTATTCCAGCAATAAACTAATAAGAAGTGTCATTCTTGACTGTGCAAGTTTTCCACGTCGAAACCACGGCGAAAAAAACAGCCACAACGGTAAAACATTTTAAGATCCCATAGCGCAACGTGCGTTTCAGTGGGAACACCCGGGTACATTACAGACATGGCGGTCAGGCCTCCGTGGTGGCACGACCGCATATCGTGAACGGGAATAGCGAATCCGCCCTCTCGTTCTTATATAACTCTATGGGTCGACTAGAGATCGTTTGCACTTTAATATGAGTGCGCAGGCGCAATGTACGTCACGAATCAACCACTGGTTAACCATGGTCGTTGATGCCTCGAACTGACCAATCATCGAAAAGCTTACTCAGTATTTTTTTTAAGTGAACTAGAACATTTTTACAATATCTTCTCATTGGTTTTAAGAAAGGTGTTGGTTTTAGAATATTTAATGACAAATAAAGTCGTGGAAACACTACTGGGCGATGCCTCTAAATTCAGGAGATCGCGTTCTTGAGGGCGCTTTGCAAATAAATGCCAATAGGGCGCCATCTATAGCCGCCACTGACCGAATAATGTCGATTTCTTTTTTACGAAGCCCAAACCGACACAAATTTTAAAAATGCCAGATTCGGCCGACAAGGCCAATTATTAACATTGCTCAAAGAAAGACAATTTGCACTGTTTGAACCTACGTGACCGTGCTGATCTTGCTCGTTATTGGTCAGTTTGACCTTCTCAAAGGACACCATCTGCCGCTGCAGTTGGTCACCAGTGAACGGGGAGTCCGGATGGACGTACAGGCGTGCAGGTAACGGGGGGTCTGCCTTGCCGGCTACCAGCCAAGACGACCGGTGGTAGGCGTACCTGTAATTATTTTGAAAGGGACTTCAATTAAATTATACAAACAATGGCGAAGCAATTTAACTACATTTGTTTCCGTTTGACATTTACTGTACCTCTCTTTCAGTTTGTCAGTCTTTCTGTCTGTCTGGTTGTGATTGCTGTGTACACGTCGGATTCTGGTATACACACCGAATAGTCAGACAGTAGCAATCACACTCCGGGTGCTGAATTTATTCCCGTGATGAAATTGTACTCATGTAATTGTGCACGAAGGATTGTTTACCGATGGGAACTGCGGTCCTAAAAACCTACGAGTATGTCTGCGCGTTGCGCAAATTCGTCACTGGCACAAACTGAGCACGACACACCGGGGAAGATGTTTTTGCGAGAAGACACAACTCATTCTCTAATGGGCCGTGCAGCCATTGGCGGACGGCCATTTTGCAGGCGTTTAAAGAACCTATCAATCAATGTTTCTAAGAATTCAAGGCCGCGTTATTTCGGTTCGTACACCCACGCACCCGATCATCTAGCAAGGAACGACACCCAACCCAACTCGTCCGCATCACATGCGCGTAACCATTGAAGGGTGCAAACAACCAAAACAAGGCACAGAAACCATAGAATCCCAAATGTTAAACAAACAAATCGAAAGGCAATCACTTGTTTGACACAAACTGAGAACTGGTGAATGTATCTTCATTTTTTTTAAATTTCATTTTCAACTTTCAGCTTGTTTATACCGAAAATTTCAGATATTATCCTATAAACAAACTTCCCCCAAAAGTGCTATTTCATCTCAGAAGAAGACTGAGAGTTTGGTTGCTTATCCGACATGCTAGTCACGTTGCAATCTACAATCAGTATCTACGAAGTAAAAGCCAAGACACAAACACTTTAAAAATTTGTGATAAAAAATTGGGTCCAGGCTAGGCCTACCTGTATCGCTTGTTATCCAGGGGAACGATGTCTAGCATGACGACGTAGCGGGCCTCGGCAGATACACCGCTGAGAGAGACTCGAACGGTGGGAAACATCCGTCTAAGGGAAGAAAGAAATTGACCAATTTAAATCTTACGGAAGACGCAAGGCGACACCAATGCTTTCAAATTTCACCTTTTCGAAGTTTGACAATAAAGCTCTCTCGCCTGAAAGTGTCTTTTCCCATTCCCAGTGTGAATACAGTCATCTTTCTTACGGATATCGCCAAGCACAAGGCCAGATAACCACTCGAGGTGTGGCCAAAATCGATGTAGAATTAGAAAATTACAGAGAAATAAGAAATTTATTCGCATTTCTTACAGCGATATATTACATGTGGGAGGAAAACAGGATGCTATCTTCAGCAGTACGAGGAAACTGCAGCTAGAAGAATAACTAACTTACAAGTAAGCTTTCGGAACAGATACAGTACAAAGATGAAATGAGACTGCGAAACGTGTACATGTACTGCGAGTGACAGTTTCAGGTACAGCCGGGGAGAGATCTTCTTGACACAAGCCGTGATAATATATACAATCTATAGAATAAGCTGAGAGGAGTGACATAGCGCCGAACCGAGAGATGTACTAAGGATGATAGCAGGTCGGTCCTTCTAGACTAGCAGCAGGCTTTGGGATTCTGTCAAAAAGGGACAAAGCGGAGTCAAAATCACGACAGCAGTTCTGTTGTGAAACTCGGAAACAATACTAAGGTAAGGCGAAATACCGCTTTCATTTTCACAACCACCGCAGTTCCAAATCCAATTTACATGTTCATAAAAGATGGACATTTTGTCATGACCGGACCAGGACTCTAAAACGTTTTTCAAAAAAGGACTGACAGAACATGGGCATTTGTTTTTACTCCGAACAACCTGTAGGCTGTGCGCTGGCCACTTTACAAACAAACCCAAATGGAGTCTTTTGGGGTGAATTTCAATAATTATCATTGTTAAAGTTTTTGCCGGAATCTATAGCATACCTGCCCGTTTTCGTGATAATCATCTCCGTCCCGAGATCGTGGAATTTCTCCCACAGCTCTCTGGTCTCCAGCCGGCACCGGACAGCCGACATCTCATCTGCTTGACCAGACCCCCTATCCGCATCACCCATGCCCAGCCCCGTGCTGGGCATGGGAGACGACTCACCGGTGCCGGGGGGCGAGTGGGACGGGTCCAGGGAGAACGCCGGCCGGCGCGATTGATGGGCTGACGACACGGTGCCGCGGACTGCCGGGCTTGGAGGGCTGTTTGGGGCTATCCCATGCTGTCCACAGCTGAAGGGTGGAATGGGATCGGGTGCTGGCTGAAGGTAGCCTGTTTGGTTGGGTATAAAACACTTTTCGAAATAATCAATTTTAACTGAATGTATTGCGTCATGTCAATTCATTTTTTATAAAGTCATTGCCCGATTATCAAATAATATCTTCAAAGAACCCAAACGATTTTCTATCCTGATTAACAGTAAGGATCAAGGATGTTTAAACTAAATTCATATCGCAGTAACATCATATGAATAATGTAATAAAAGAAAATAGCAATTACGGAAACGTAATATTGTATTGAAATGCATATAGCTGACAAAAAGTCGATCAGACATCACGAAGTGACGAGTCCGTGATAACTAATTTGTCTTTCTCATTTGGTGTAGTATATATTTCATTTTTATTTCAGATAATTTGAATCGAATACTTCTACGCCCCTCCATTTAGTGGACCTGGGCGAATGATTAAAATGTTACCTCCGGGCGAAAAGTTAGAAAATAACCCCATCTTGATACGGTGGTGAAAATTGCTTGGTCCACTCCGCAAAGTACGTTGCCCGCAAAAGACGGCGGCACTCTTGTTGAAATTGGTTCACTTAACTTGTCAGCACCCACGGCGGGGCGAAACTTTCCGCAAGGACGACGAGGCTGCGTAATAGGCGACGGTTGGAGGTCCACACCGTGGCCCGGCCCCCAGCCCACTGAGCTCAGCCTCACTGCACTGCAAGTGGGAAGCTTAGCGATCCGGCGCTTGCTACGTCAGTTCGAGGCGCGGTTTTCATTATGATTTGCCGTGAGCGCAAGGAGGCAAATTGGCCCAGTCGGAGTTGTAACAATCCCGAGCCTTATTTACGTTGATTTGGCCGTAATTACCGCGCTATTACTTTCCGCTGGCCTGGACTTGATTGATGGGAAGGGGCTTATTAAGTTGTTTTTCGATTACAACTTTGACTTTGGTTAACCACTTTGCTATAGGCCTTGAAGGGGGAATGGTATATTTCGACTTTGTGAGTTATTACTGCGCCCACACCCCCCCCCCCAATCATCACACTAATATACCCTTGCGTGTAGCCGTTTATGTCCTTCACATAAGGACTTGCAATAATAGGGAACACAAATTACGTGAAAGTCCTCGGAAATACAATCCTTGGAAAATTTCATATACACGTGGGACAGGCATTCAAGAAGTTAAAAAATCTCACAGAAAAGAGTAAAGGAAAGATTAGTATGGTTAAACCAAAAAACAGCCGTAGAGTGTCTCGTGCGCACCCTCTTAAAAGTTACAACCTTGGAAATACCATTTTGTAGTGTGAAGGAACGCGGTGATACCAGCTTAATTGAGTTTTCGTTTACTATATATATATTTGTATTCGTTGCCCTCCCATCCCTCCCCCCCCCCATTCCGTTTTCAAATCCTGACCTTACTCATGCTACCACCCTTTTTAGAAGGGTGCAGTTAAATGATTGAATAAGCAAGTACAAAATGGGCTATCACAGAGTCACACCATTTAAAACGGAGAGTTCGACCAGTTTGAAACTGACTAACACTAGGCAAGCATGCTAAAGTCACACAGGTATTGTTCCTCACAGACGACGACAGCTTAATATATTAAACGATCATGTGTCCATGTTACATCAACGGCATTGTCTTTTATCCTCCGCGACTGGCATGAGTAGACGCTATACTTTCATTCTCACTGAATTTAAAGATGTACCGTCCGAGCTCTTTTCGAGTTTGACCCCGAAAAATGAAATCTTTTTTCAATTCCTATTTTTGCGAGCAATACAAAAGTTATTCATTTTTAAATGAGACATCGAACGAAAAATCCGGCCGCGCTTAGTTATCGAATTATTACTTACAAATTTCGAATTATTTGCGGCTCGACAAATAATTCAGTTGCGGCAGGGCGGATCTTTTTATGCTGTAGAAGCGCGAAAGAAACTCAGAATATAAGCCTTTCTTAGGAGGGTCAACCGCATACTCCCAGAACAGAAAGAAGTATTCTTTCCCCGTTGGAATAAGAAATACAATTTGAAAAGTCGTTAGCATGCAGAAAACAAAATCCAATTTGTACAGTGCATCTTTAAATAACAACACCTGCCCACACAAGGAGGGCGCCCTCGTGTCTCGGTCAGAACGTGGCATCTGGTTATAAGCTTGGACAAGTTTGGCACGGAGTAGGGTTGAGGTTGGAGTTTGGCTTGGATGGGATGGGCCTTGAGCACAGAACATCCCCTTCATCCACCCCTTTAGTCAGGCAACTGTTTTTGAATTTCAGCGACAAGAAGACACAGAATATAGAAAAGATGCAGACTGCAACCTGATATCTTTTGTGATCACTAACCGGAAAGAAAAGCTGCTGTAGCGGTCGCTGTTATAAGTGGGCACTGTTTATTTAGGAGTTTGTTTTGTGTGCCCGGCCGTAACCTAGTCATCCAAATCACGGCGTCAGAGGTTAGAAACATTACCCCAGCGTGTCAATCTACCGGGTAAACTCGCCTGGAAATGCGAGGGCAAATATTTTTGAAAACGTTTTCGATTTACTTCTGTGAAGTTATCTCGTGGTTCAATGTTCTTATGGAGGGACCGCATACCCGGTACCCATGGCAACATCTTCTCGAACACGATTTCTTTTCCCATTTTTCCCCCACGTGGGACCACCAATTTGAACTATAATACACACCTGAATGATATTTACATGTTTGTGCTTAACAGCTGCACGGGTTTTCAAAGTCATTATCGTAAAACACGTTCGCTAACAACTGTAAAATTTCATAAATGGCCACATATACGTAGTAAATATACGTTCTCTTTATTGTTGTTTTCATTTTGTCATTGAAACCAGTACAAGTTCAAAATATAAACAATTATTTACAACTTCCAAAAAGCTCAACAGCTATATGTGATTTTTCAAAACTTTGACAAAATTCGGGGGAAACTCCGTTTTAACCCTATCAGATAACCCTAAAGATATAAGAAATCAATGTGGCAACTTTTCAATCTTGGCTGAAAATGATTTACCTGCATGTAGCCCCCATTTTGGCCACAAAGAAGACAAAGATATAAATGCATGCTTTACTTTTAAATGGAAAGTGAAAAATGAAAATTCGTATTTATTTGCGAACGTGTTATCCAGGATTGTGGCTGTGTACAGATGCATAAGCTACGCGCTTGTGTATAGAAAGCTTATCAATAATTCTTTCTAGTGATGTTTGTAACTCGAAATGTGATTTGTCTATCTTATTCCTGATCTCGATACTATCTTGGGCCTGATGGTGGACTTGTTGACTTGACAAATTATGGCTTGACTCGATTTGGGAGAGTTAAGCTCACTTCGACGAAAAGACGCTTGCCCCATTCTGTCAATTGTCTGTCCTATGGTGGCTCAGAAAGGACCTCAAAGTCTTAAATATTGACATCAAATTTAACTTTGTTTGCCAAGTCGCAAAGATCGACGTCAAATTTGACGTCGATATTTGCGACTCGGGCGCGGAGTCTAGAAATTTGAGGATGTGATTACTTTTTCAAGGACCAAGGCATAACTCGGGTTTTGACATACTTCATATGCATTTTTTCCATTTAAATAATTTTTCAGGTGCGGGTTTTTAAAAACATTTCTGTCTTCGGATATGTTTGGTGCTAATGCTATTTTGTATTTGAAGAAGGCTTGAATATATTGTGTTTATAAAAATATGCCATTTTACGCAGAACCTGCCCAGGGGAAAAACCCATAAGTTACGTAACGTTTTATTAATTGCATAGCTATTTATTTCCCTGTTCTATATTATAATCAATATTCAACTACCATCTTAATGGATACTAACAATCAGCAATCACAAAAAGTATCTCCCCAAATTCCGGATGAAGACAACCTTAGCAAGTTTCGGGGTCTAATACGAACAAATGCTGAAAAGCTATATCAACAGACGCAGATCTGAGGTTTGTCATCGACCACCTACAGAACCACTCAGTAAAAACCTAGCCGCGCCCATCTGTATGTAAAAAGAAGTGTAAAGCCCTAATCAGTGGGTTTACTTAACCGAACAGAGAAACTTACCACGAGTAGGAATCTGAAAAGTGGCATTGGCATTAAAAAGTCTGATTAAATGTTCAAGCAGAAATATATAATAAAAAGCATAAAATACAGACAGACTTACCTGAGAGCTTCTGCGGTTCGATGCCGGTCTCCGAGGTCTTGCGTTTACTGCTGGCCATCAGCGCGTCAATCGAGAAGGCGTTGGCCCGGCTGGAGAGCTGCGACTTCGGCGGCTTCGGGTCACTTCCAGGCTGCTCCATCGTCGTTCCTCGGAGTGACGATGCTAAAACTGTCCTCCGTTTTATTGCCTCTTCACTTTTTGCTTTATCCTCGATTAAGTGTGCTACTTTTGATTCAGTTTGTCTTCCGGACAACGACACTAGACTCCAAGGTGGTTTCGCCTCTCGTGAGATTTCGATCGGTAGACTAATGCGGTTCGATATGGCTACCATTCGAGGAAGATGGGACAAAAAGCTTGGCTCAAAAGGAGGTTATCTCTTTGATTCACTAACAAGAAGCTGGTGGCATCCTGAAATCTCAACCAGACGGTGTTAAAGCAGTGTCTGTCTACAAGTGAATAACCTCTGTTCATACGAAAGTCTGGCAGTCCATGACGATCAACAATGTGAGACTGCATAAACGGAAGAAAGTAGTGGAGAGATGCGACCAATGAAGCGGCCGCATTTGGAGACCGCGAGTTGGGATATTCGGCCAGGCATCTTTTTCAAAACGGTACTGGCCTGAAAATTGTCCGGGCATGCCGGGTGCTTTCCTTTCACTTGAACGCTGTAGGCCTACTGGTCAAGCTGGTCTGCCACGGTCGGACGTACACTCTTCGTTTCCCATTCAATCGATACCATCCGCATATCTGAAGTTATGATCTTCAAGTTTATTCACAATTGCTTCAGATGGTTTGAGGACGACAAGCCAATTCGACAAGAACCCAGCGAGAGCGACACTCGACAGTCAGTCAACGTACGGCTCTGGCTGGCCGACAGCGAGACACGGCCCAGCCACTCACTCAGGCAATGGAGCTATAAAAAGCGTCAATGCCTCATCCACACTCGGAGAAGTGGGGAGGGAGAATGATGTTGGCGCGTCCAACCGCGGCGCTAACATTTCCGAACAAGCTTGATGACAGGTGAAAAATGTTGAGTACGAACGCCTGTCTCCATGCCCAGCAGAACGGAGCGAGGTTGCCTCCTCAGCGAAGTGCCTTAAAAATGCACGCTTATCGGATGCCAACAACTAACAAACAAAAATCATCTAGACAGTTACTTCAATATTTCAGTTAATGTAAATAATACGCGTCGCTAAATGGATATAGGACCTCACGTGGTGATAATCTGTGTGGCTTTTAGTAACGAATTTACGACATCGAGGGGGGAAAAAGGCAACTTCTGCAAGTTGTCACCGTGATGTGTCTGAAGGTAACACGCTGGTGATCCCCGGCTGGAACACTGTGTGACTGGACGGCCGCCTCGTGCTGACGAAACGGCATTCTTTGAGTGGCCAGTCATCAGCACTGGAATTCAATTTGATGCTTAACAGCGATCGCTATCATCACTTTGTTACAGAATCTGGCGTAGCCAGGCTGCATTTCGGCCGTGGATAAGTTGCTTTTAACACACTCCACATAATTGCCAACCCAATCCGCGCACACACTTGACTATCGGAACGTGTGACGTCACTGAATGCTGGACCTATCGGGGCCGCCGCATCAAATCCAGATTAATACCCAACATGCATCGCGTAGAAGTTTTTGCGCGGATGAAATTCCGTCACGTTTAAACTCAGCGACAGAGTGAAGCAGAGCGCAACGGCGCATTTTACAACCGTAGCACTGTGGGAAAACGTAACCGAAGACAGGGGACTTTAAAATTAGAAGTTAGTAAATTCACTTCGTCACGGTGCGGTCGCTGTAAATTGTAACCCCCTTTCGGCATTTTCCAATAAAGCAAACGCCGGGGGTGTGTTTGGTCATGGTTACAGGGCACGCCAACTATACACCCGTTTCAATTACTAAGAAAACAATTCGCAAGGAACCGTTGAATTTGAATCGAAGCTTTGCCGCAGAGTCAGTGCTCGGATCACCGCAAGCACGAAAGGAAGGGCACATCTTTTTGATGACGATTTTTTTTTTACTTTTGCCTTTCCATGGACAGCCCCTTGCTAACGAACAGTTTTGTTATCCGAATACTTAAACTAAAATAATAAACAGCAATGGGAGCAGTAGAAAGAAAACTTCCGTAACTCATAATAATCTGGCATAATTATTAGCAGGCCCTGTGGGAAAAAGTGGCAATGATGTTAAGAATTGTCTAATTGAAGAAAACTTACGGACCCCCCCCCCCCCCACCCTTGGTGACCAGAATTGTAGACAATGAGAAACGCATCTCTCACGTTTTCCGTGGTGCTTTGTTTACCTAAATTAAAACGAAGGTTTCCCCTTCCGTCTCCTCTTTTCCCAATTTATAGCACCTCTGCAAATAGGTCAAGACGCGTCTCAAATCACGGTCCATAAAAGCAATCATAATGTTGAATACTTCCTGCCGCACTTCATTCATAATAACTGGATGCATAATAACACGGGTGGCATTGCACTATACCGTGCCCGCGTTAGCGAGGTGTTGACATCTCGGTCTGCGGACCGTAAATATATCATCTGACCTCCCGTGACCCCTCGTTTCTTTGGCCTCCGTCCGAGCCGTCGGCTTGTGTGGGCCCACTCCGCAGAACAACCTTCCCCATATCGCACCCTCGTCAATCCATAGCTAATACAGGGAGTGAGTTGGAGAAGCAATTAGGGGTTTGGAAGCATTTTTCTTACCTTCCAGTCCAGGTCTTCGGCACGTACAGTCTCCAGACTTCCTGCAGGACCAAAGATTGTGTTCTAGTTTCACGGTCATCATTGTCTCTTTTGCCGCGGCGGAACAATTTTTGAAAGGAAGGTTTGCCTTTGCCAGACACACTTGCATTGTGTGTGGTATTAGGCAAGGAATTCTGCGCACGCAGCATTCGTCACTGTTTTTTGTTCAAATCGCCACAAAATGACACCTCCAAAATTTGAGCCGCGAATATATTTTTGGAAGTTTGGAGGGGCGGTTGATCACAACTCTACAATGGACGTAAGCATTCTCTGCGTTTTGGGAGTTTGGACCTTTATATATATGCACCACGGCAACTTTCGTTCACACAATGACAAGTTGAGCAAAACTGATAAAAAATTATTCTTAATAAAAAATAATGCATTATGCTCGTTGCTCATGTGCTGAATAAAGCGTATTGTGTGCGATGCAGTATATTGTGGAGGATGCGCTATATTGCGCTATATTGCGATGTGGCTAACTGGCTGTAACCATTGTAACCATTAACCAAGTTCACCATTAACCAAGTTCATTCATTTACATTTAACTTCTTAAAAGCATTTTCCCCCACTTAAAATTGTTTGGTAATTTTCGAAGCACAAATCTAAATATTATCAGAAATCATCATGAAAAGTTTCACACAATACCACAATGCAGGGGCGGATCCAGAGGGGGTGTTTTGGGGGTCGAACCCCCCCCCCCCCCCCCCCCCCCCCCCCCC
>JAULKO010000076.1:179795-191748 GCA_032356045.1 Mediaster aequalis | reverse complement strand
CACATTTACCGAGAAATCAGACAATATTTGTTGCACCGTTATGAGTGTTATTCTACAATTTATGTATATTGTTTAGAATGGCCTATCGTGTCATTTTCTCCGCCTTAACATTCCAGTAATCGTGTTGCACTACTGAACAAGAAGACCGGCAGCAGAACGACATACATGTAAGTCCGGTTATCTATGGAAGAAAAGGAATAATAACACGATTCGTCACCGCGAACAGGGCTCAGAACACCAGGCCAAAACTACACACAGTCCAACTTTATAATGAGTATAATGCTAAAACAATGTCATCGCAACTATTCCCTCCAATTGTTCGACCATAAGGACAGACATTTGCGAAACCATGGAAGCAGGAATAGACTATTTGTACGACTGAGATTTGATGCACAGGAATGTTTCTTTAGGCGTCCCTTTAAGGCACAAACTTCAAGGTGACTTCGCAGCATGCACGCACCGCCATGATATCACGTCCCAACGTTGGGAAGTCAGAAATGTGAGCGGAATGTTCCTTTAAAAGACTGATCTGGCGACAGGAACATTAAAGGTGCAGGACCAAGGTCACCGCGGTGAATCACTCGTCGAGGTATTTTTGCTCAGGGGACACGAACACCGTAGCATGCGGGTCTTGCAAATCACCGGGAGCAGCGACCGGTATCATGAAAGACCCTCGGTTCTCTTCCCGCGCCTGTTGTTCGAGAGACAGGAGTGACGGACACGTAAACACGTAAACAACCGATAAACAGTCGGTGTTCACCCCCTTGAAGTCATGCCAAAAATCACGGAGCGGAAGATCGGTATAAACCAGAGTTTAGATATTCGATTTTACGCGGGGTCCTGTGGGGAAGTGTAGCCCGCTCATTGCATTTTATTCATCGGGAGAAAAACTGTTGAAAAACCCAGTACCTTAAAAGTTAATAATAATTGGCTTCGGTTGTTGTAACAAATTTGCAACAAAAATCTATTCATAAACGGCGTTAATGCCAACCAGCTGTTTTGGGGGGCATTTGCTGTTCTCAAAACGACCGGAGAAGGAAGACAGGCTAGCGGGAGTTTTACCACCAACCGCCAGCAGTGGTTCTAGCCAGAAAGACGGGGAGAGACACGGCCATAAACCTGAAATTAATGGCCGCTGTTCGGACCATGAAAGCCGCTTTATTTTTCACCCCCTGGTTTGACAGGCATCGGCTGGTAGTTGCACCTAAAATGGACTTTAAAAGAAATCCGTGGGTATTTTATGATTTTTGTTTGTTACTCGGTGGAGTGCTGGAAGTAGGCCAGTTCGGCCACACTCCGCTCGGATTCTGTTGCCTATAATCCGGTTAACACTCACAGACGGCCGTGCGGACTTTTGTGGCGAAGAAAAACATGAAAACAGCAAGAGTGTGTTTGGGCAGATTTAGTTCACTCGGCGGTCAAAAACTCACGCCGGAGCTCCGGCGTAAACTTTTAACTGGGGGGGAGAGCTGGCTCAGTGTATAAATTCGTCTCCATCAGGTTTGGTAATCGAGTTGAACGTGGAAAATCAGTAAAAATTAGCAATTAATTTATTTGGTCGTCAAGCGAACGCTGACAGTCGTATATCGTTGTGCATGTGCATGTATCGTGTGTGGGCAGCCGTAATGGGTGGTCGCCGACTGGCCCGCGCTGATTGGCTGTTGGATTTCCTGGGCGGAGCGTAAGGGAAACTGCATAACAACATAAGGGAATCCATATAACGTTCGGGCTCAGGGATTTGATGGCTACGTGTTGACGGTTTCCTTGTGACTGAGTTAGTAATATTGAGCGGGCCGTGGCCTCAGCGAAAGGATCCATGCCCATGTACGCTTTCAACTCCGTGGAAAACTCCGGCAACACGCCACCCTCTGCCAACCTGGGGCTGACCATGCAGGCCAGTTTCGCCTCGGCCAACCCGGCCACGCCGAACTCGCTGGGCGTCATGCACCCGGTGTTCCAGGAGCAGAGCTACTACCGGCACCCCAGCTACTCGGGGATGCCCGTGTCCGTCTACAGCCACGACCAGTATTCCAGCATCGCGCGGGGGTACGGGCCGTACGGTCATCAGCAGCAGAACCCCAAGGACCTGGTCAAACCGCCGTACTCCTACATCGCCCTGATCGCTATGGCCATCATGAACGCCCCGGAGAAGCGGTGCACACTCAACGGAATATACTCCTTCATCATGGACAGGTTTCCCTTCTACAGGGAAAACAAGCAGGGCTGGCAGAACTCGATTCGGCACAACCTTTCCCTGAACGACTGCTTCATCAAGATACCCCGGGACGACAAGAAGCCAGGCAAGGGCAGCTACTGGAGCCTGGACCCCGATAGTTACAACATGTTCGATAACGGCAGCTATCTGAGGCGGAGGAAGCGATTCAAGAGAAGTAAGACCATGCAGGAGAAGGAGGAGAGGGATCGGCTCAACGAAGGTCATTCGGGGGACAACACCACATCCCAAGAACTCATCAGCCATCAAAATGGCGTCTCCTCGGGGACCGAGGAGTCGACCCATCCGGCGGAGTCCACATCCCCAATCACGGCTACCTCCAAGGTACTGACCGGCAACACCAGCACCAACCCCCCACTTCTAACCCCCAAAGTGGAGCCCCAGGACTCCCCTGTTCTAAGAGAATCTCCGGTAAACTCGCGACATTTATCGGGAGACGGGACCATGATGACAACTTCGCCGTCGAGTTACACCGTCGACAACATCATGACTGTGCACCACGACCGGGACTCGGCGAACGGGTGCAACTCGGCCGAAATGAACTCCGGCACTCACCCTTTGCCCGGAAGGCCGGTGGTGGGTCAACTCGTGTCCCCGCAGCCGCTGAGCTATAACCAAACTTACCACTCGGGACCAGGCGGCGTCTCCTGCTCCAAGAAAACTACCGGTAATGTAAACCATAGTGTAAACCTAGTAAATCATAGCATGAACTACCACTGTAACATGTACGAGCCGGAATTGAGCATGGGCAAGCACATGGCGATCGCCCCCACACCCGAGGAGGTGCATCAAGAACAGGGGCTGTCCCAACGACCCAGTCCCCAGGGTCCGAACTCCATCATGACCACGCAGCCCAGCAATCTCAGCCCCGTGCACCGAGGCACCACAGGCAACTCGTGGTATCAAGGCCCGAGCCCCGCCGACCTGCACGGTACCAGCACGGGCTCGCACGGTCAGTCCTTCGGTATGTACGAGCCGCAGAGGCTACCCTCACAACGGCTAATGGCGCTGAGCCACAACTCGCCCGTGACATTGGGCCTTAACACCGTGGACAGCTGTCAACTGGCCGCCACGTCTTACCGCTCCCCGACCGGCACGACGGCACCCGGTATGTACCATGTGGCAGGACAATACTCCTCCTATGACTGTTCAAAGTACTGATGTAAACAAACACACACACAGACACGAAAAGAACAAACAAAAAAAGAAGTGAAAAAAAAATGCAAAAACGGGTTTCTACTACTTGTAATTTTGTGTTGTATACTGTGAATCTTGAAACACATGTGGTTTGGTCCGTGGCTTTGATGACCGTATTGGTCAATATTTATACATCTACGAAGTGTTCTGATTGTCTGTCGCATTACTCCGCACATAAACCAATTGGTTTATTTCTTTAGCAATCACGCTGTCTTGTTTGATTTGGGTCAGACTCACGACAGTTTTTTTTTCCTGTCAGTGTTTTGGAAGGGGGAAAATGCGTAAGTAGTAAGTAAGCTTTCCCACTACTGACTGCACTTTGTTTTTGTTAGCTTTTGGGGGGCGCTTTGAATAATATTGCTTTAACAAACAATCCGACTGGACGATTTACACAGCATTTGTGTTTATCAGTGTCATTGATCTTAGGATTAGACCCTTGTTGTCTATTGTGTTGCCCGACACCGGTATCCAATAATTTGTCAACTAGCTCTCGCATTTTAACCGGTCGACCACAATATTGAAGTGGTTTCTCGCTTTTTGATAATCGTATAAATACAGTTTGTAAAGTTTATGTTGACAGTTTCACTGGTTTTATTGTGTTTTCCCCTCTGTAATAATGATTAAAAGAACTATGTCATAAACTTGCGAGATGCACCGAAGGTAAAGTGAGATTCTCACGAGGATTGAAACCACACTGTTTGATCAAACGTTCAGTATTCGACATGCTGCGACCGAGAATCCATCGAACCCCCATTTGTTAAGACTGCTGGCTACTTTCAATAGGCCTTCCAAACCGCTTCATGCTGTAGTTTGTACTTGAGCATGACAAAAGCCGCTATTATTTCCGCGTTAGAATATCAGTGACCGGGAAAAAATGATGCGAGTAGGGCGTAGAATAAACAGATAAAGAACACAGAATTTATGTGATCCAATTGCTGATCAATTACTGAAAATTAGTTCCCAATTTTGGTTTTGTTTTGGTTCACGTGGGGGCAAATATTTCAACGCAGTCTTCTTGAACAGGAAGCTAAGGGTGGAGGTTAGTAAGAAGTATCCAAGGGCAGACATGCAACACAGTATATTGTGCAATCTACCGCCAGGTTTTTTAGAGCTGATCAGCACGCTTGAAATCATACGCTTTGCTAGACTGAGCGTCTGCTAAGCGGGCTCCACAGCGAGAGCTGACCCGTCTCTATTCAATTTACAACCCGCCAAGTCTCGTCTCCCGCGACCGCCGGACGATATCGCCGTGTCGAGCAGGGGGTGGCCTTTTTTTCCTTTCATGATAACACACACTCTGTGTACAAACACCGCGATTGGGAATTGATTCAACGAGCCCACTTTCATGGCTTAGTATTTTTTTAACACTCCTCCAGATATAAATATTAATATATGTGTACAATGATATGTATACATATGTATATAAACATATGTGTATATAGACATTCATATAAATATATAAATATTTATAGACTACAAATGTTAAACGGCCAAAAATTTTAACCATTTTTGAATATTTAGGCATGACTGGGAATTCCTTGCACTTTGTATATACATGGAGGAAAGGGTCATTTTCATAATCTTAATGTCTTTTCACATACGGAAGATGATGTGACATATTCAGAAATCTGTAAGAATTTATCCGATTAGACAACAGTTGCTTTTAATAATTGGTACATTCGTTAAGAAAAAAGGCCCAAGTTTTATAATGTGTTGATGTTCTCATCGGTTGACCCAATTATTGTTTGTACCAAAAAAAGAGAACGCCGTTTGAAACCGCGGATGATTATCAGACGTCCCGCGAAGAAACCGTCAAATTATTCGGATGAAAAATTGCATATGAATTAATGTCCTTTGCGCGAACTCTAAATATCGATTTGATTCAATGTTCACACAATCGGTGACACTTGTCGGCGTCACGAAGTTGTGGTTAGCCTTTTTTTTCTTTCGAAATTTCACTTTTGAAAAGACCTTTCAATGGTTCCCATTAGTGTCGAAGTGAAAGCTGCCTCTCCAGATTTTAAAATGGGGAAGGAAACGGTCGTAAATAATTTGTTGGTGTCAAGTGACGTGTTACAACATGCGATGGGAAAAATATCTCCTGTCCAACGCGAATAGGGGGAACAAAACAACCCTGGGCTAAAAAACAACCCCCAAAACAGTAAAGCAAAAACAAAAACCAGAGATCCTTGACCGGGACTTTCTGTGACCTGTTATAAAACTATCAACTGTTTAATTGCTAGACTCCATTTTTTGTTCCCAAACCTCAGTGTAAGAAGACCACACTGTTTTCCCGCTTATCGGTATTTACTAGACATGACTGTAAAATACTGATTCATGCAGACGTTTCCCAGACCAAACTGCTTGTTGCCTTTTTGGTAGCATGGAAATGTGAGACTTTTACTTATCCTGTTGGCCAATGCAAAACTACAATATTTCAAAACGGACGGAAATCCATGACGGATCGTGCATAATTGCACAGAATAAAGCAAATGTTGTATAGATTTTTTAATTTTTTTTTTTTAGCCATAAACCCCTTTCACACGATATAAGGACATTATGCGGCGTTAGGTTTGTTCGTCGATCTGGCACTTATTACAACGTTAAAGGAAAAAAAAATCGATCATTATCCACGAACGAATCTCACGCTTCGTTAGAAGGAAGCCATCACGTGATTGACTCTGATTATATTCCCCCAGCAACCGTGTTGAATCTTAACAAGCCCTCAACTGCAGGGGGAAAAAAAATTGCTGATGTAAGTTATGATTGCAGAACTGGCGGGAACAGGTTTCTATTTTCCCTCGAGAGGAATTCACTATTTCCCAGTCTGAATTCTGTTACCTTTTTTTTTTCCCGAGGAGAAACAAGTGTGTTGTTGATGGGTAATATTAAAACCATAATTGTTCGACCGTCAAACCGAATTGGTAAACTGTCAAAACCAAAACACGGCTACGGTTACTGACATTACCCGTTTTACCCAGCCAACATTGTAACCAAAAAGTACTGCGCAGTAAAGGTGGGAGCGTATGGCCCGTGTTGCCAAAATGACATCATGTCGAATAGTTTGTTTTCTCCCGTTTCCTCTCCGCAGAAAAGTGCATGATTTTTTGTTTTGTTTTTTTGTTTGCTGAAAAAAAACCGAAATTCCAGGAATAAATGGTGGCTGGGCAAGTATGCTAATTTAAAGAGGGATCAGTTGGTAACCCATTTTGTAGATTACGCTCTCTCCCTTTAAGTTTGAGAAGAGAGGGTCTGACATGGCTTTTCCTACTGGTGATTATTTTGTATTTGTAATGCAAAAAAATAATAATGAAATTTAAAAAAAAATTGTCGTACGACAGAGGCTGAAGTGTAACAATTGGCATTTAAATAATAGTATTAATCATGGTCTTTTGTAATATCAAAGAACTATACTTAGCAACTCACGTAGAATTTTTTTTAAATATAATTTTTGTGAAACAGCTTGTTTTTTTGTTTGAATCGGCGAAACATTGAAATCTGGAACCTTTATATGACTTATAGGCCGACTTTGGATTAGCTTAATACATGGTGTGTAATGGGAGTTGTACATTGGAAATATTATTACTAAGCACTTTGTCTTTCTTTAAAAAATGGTTTCCATTTGGATTTAATTGTTTTGAGCAATACTGTCCTAAAATGACACATCTTTTGAATGTTTTACTGTACCATATTAGAAAGGACAATTCAGTTTCTTTTGGGGGTTATTTTTTATTGTTGCTGTGTCCAAAGTGACGCATTCATGTCAGACAGTAGATGTTTACTTTAAGTTTGTACATTGTGTTCATATTTTGAATGAAAGAGGAAAAGAAACTAAATATTCGGTGGTATAAATATTTCGTAAGTATTTCTGGAAAATGGTGGATGTGAGAACCACAAACGCTCCCCCTCTCTTTCTCGCTCTCTCTCTTTTTTTAACAAGTCTAATAAAATACGAATGACTTTACGCTGGGATGAACAATTGTGTTTCCGCAGTGTGTCGGTCTGTTCGCTGTAGGCTTGCCTCGACCTTCGTGACAATGTATGGTCTTGTCAGTGTGTCCTATTATGGTGCGGGGAAGCTTGGAAACGCGAACGGACTGAATGAATTGTGGAATATTTCCGGGCCCGGTTATTTGCCGTGCGTCTTCTCACGCAACTGGTGTAGCCGTTTCTTCGCTAGACTGCCTTCCTGACAGACACAGACCGAAATTAAGCTTGTTTGTGGCCGGGGCTAACCCGTGCTACTTAACCCGTAGCGCCTTCCCCCTTCGCTCTCCCCCATCTCTTCGTTTCTCCCCAACCAAGTTCATCTCGAAATTACATACTCGTTACAGTCTGAAGGTTAACGAGCCTGTGTCGCGTGTGAGGGTCCATATGCTATGCATTGACATACCAGGTTTAGCTGCGCCAGTCAGCAGCCAACTCGGTTATTATTCCCATCGCCTTGCTTTCTTTCTGTCTTTCCTTCTTTTTTCTTTTTTTTCCTTCTTGGCGAACGCACGCAACCGTTCCCTTTTGGGCTGAGCAGCGAGCGTGGAAAATGGGAGGCGGTGAGAGATGGCAATCCTACGGGTGTTGGTTCATGTCGGCGCCCCATCATTACACCGAGCTCTCCCGTGTCAGTCCCCGCTAATCAGACATGACGATTGCCAATTGAGTTTCACCCCCTCGATACGATACACTACGCACACGTCCACACAAGCCCAAGGTAAAAACAAAGAAAACAGATGTAACACATCAAGACCCCGTTCAGCAGATTCGAGAAGGGGGGGGGGGGACTGACATTAAAATCCCGCGAAAAAAAACGGGAATCGATATTGCGATATTGGCCGGATTCCGATTAGCTCCTCGGCTGGCTTAGCGCATCATCAGAAAATGGACAGGGGCGACACGCTTGTTGTCGGGTAATGGTGGCAAAAAACATTGACGGGCAAAACCAGCCAAGAGAATGCCTCCGAATTATGGGGCAAACTTTCGATCCGTGGATAGGCCGGCTCTCCCCATATAAGGTAACCTCAATGTCAGGGCCATTTTGCTGAAAATAATTACATGTGGCTGCAAGTACGGGCCGTCTGTCCTTCCTAAAAGCAATATGCACGGCACATGTACCGACTATTTTTGTTTCTGATGAATGTATATGCCTACATGTCTGCCCAGAGTTTGCCTTGTGCTGCATTTTAATTGTGCATGGCCGTTCGCAAAGACGAAGAAGCGGGGGGGGGGGGCGGTAAATGACGTTATTGATGGGGAAAGAACCCGGCTGCTGGAATTGATGGCAAACGTCGAAACCAGCAAGAAAACATATCAGAAAATCGAAACGCATTTCCCCTTCTATTAAAGCGGGTACAATTGAAATCTTTCGGAGAGCCTTGATTGGCAAGCTAGAACGCGAGGCGAGGGGAAGAAACGAGATTATTGGCCAATTTCCGTTTGCGTTGAAGGTCTCGTGCATGCCGGCCCAGCCGGTGAAAAGACCCGCGCAGAGGTGAAGTCCGCACGTCTACGGCATCCTCGCGCTAATCAAGACATGACTATTTCCCAGGTTCATTCCCGTAATTATCCAAATTATCGAATTTACGAAGTAGCACGCATGTCCGCATCTGCGGCTCCGATCTGAAACCCTCAAAACCAGGTACATTGTTGTCCTGTTTGTGTTTAATGCACGTGCTTATTTATATATCAGAAGCGAAAAAAAGAAGAAAAAAGAGGGGGGGGGTTTGCAGCCAATGGCACAAATGAATACAGGGTCGTTATTTTAACCAATTCTCGGTGGTTAGAAAATCTTGGAGAACGTGTCTCGCGAACATCTCGGTTACTGCGCCGGCTATGCCGTCTCCAAGCCAACGGTGGTGCGGCGTCCCTGCACGGCCTGTCGCGATGTTGCTGCTATAAGATTGCTCACGACAGAAGACATAAAGGACAAGATTAGAAAATAATTCTCCCATGGGAGAGGCGGTATAACTCAATCTTGCCCAGATCTACGTCTTAACTCATTGGTGCCGTCTGGTGAAGATGAAAAGACCGGTGAGGCAGCAGGCGGTCGAGGAGGAGGAGGAGAAGGAATAGAAGAGACAGTGATGGGGGATGCTGAAACTATCAAAGTTCTTATGGGACAGGGTAAACGAGTAGACTGATAGAGCGATCGCGCGCCACCAACATGAAAAATGTTGAATTGAAACGACAATCTCAAATCACACGCAGGTGTATAAATTATAAAGAAAGCGCGATATTTACCGTGCTTTTGTTTCAGGGAAAGTATAATAATTATACTTCACCCGATACTCGCGTAGTCCCTCTCGCAACATTGATTGCAATTATTGTATACCCGCAGGGTTTGGATTCAGTTACGTTAGGTAGTTTGTTGATGACTTTTCACGAGTTATCAGATGTATAATTCATGCACTTATGGTGGGTTCCACGCTTCGTTTGTTGTCCATTTCCATGATGTTAGAACCTAATGAGTATGCATGCGTGCAAGTCTTACAAGTGGTCTCACTTGATTTCAAGCCATCTGTTTATTCCAAGCCACCACCCCCCCCCTTCGTCCAAACTACATTATATCCCTTTATGCCCGAGGTGAGAGACAGAACTCCCGCGAGATCACGCGGGAGTGTCAACGTTGGCCAGGTACACTGGATCAGAACCCATTTCTGGAAAAAAATGCAAACAGGACACTGAAGTTTTTCTACGTTATCTTAAAAAAAATACTTTCGGTGTTACATGAAGTCTTCTTTTTTAGTGATCTTTCAGTTTTCTTCAGTTTTTCCCATGTTTGCCCCAAATTGTCCATAGCACGCACAACTGTTGGAGGTTTTCCATCGTGAATTTGCTCTTCCAAAACAAAATTATGTCTTATCTCTTTCCCTATATGATGTATTTGTTTGTTTGTTTGTTTTATTTTGTTTGTTTATTTGTTTGTTTTTGAGAATTACCTGCTCGACAATGGAATTTAGCAAGCGAAAGCTCTATTTCATTTACAGTTTCAATCTTAAATGCTACCAAGTGTGTACAAAATGGCGGCATTTTCTCAACATAAGCTGAATCGGAGGTGGTGGGGCTGGCATGTGTCCCGCCTATCCAGCAAATCAACCTGGTATAAACACTTAAATCTGACCCACTGTTACCAGTGAGGGCCATGGGCCCATTTCTTGGTCGTGTGCCTCCCTCTGACGCCTTTCTCGGGGAGGAACTAATTGAGATTGGCCCCTCCACCAAAGAAAGACAAAAGTTTTGCCCTTTTTTTAATAAATTAAAGTTTTCAAAATGAGAATTCTGCAGTTGTTCGCAAATTTTTTCGAAAATCTGATAGAAATTCGGTTTTTTTTCATAAAATTATATTTTTGTCTCAAAAATATTACCAAAACAAAAACAACATTTTAACCACCCACCGCCCCCTAAGTAATTGGTCTAAAACAGTACCTGGCCTCTGTCTTCCAAGCCCCAAACCCAAACTCCGACCCCCAAACACAACTTTTGTGCTAGTACTCATTTGTTTGTAGTTGAACAATTTCTTCTCTAGTGTATGTATCGCGAAGGAGCGTTTTTCATTGGAACGAGCAAACTTCTTTTTATGTTCGTAGTGTCCGTCGCGATTGCAAAGGAGAAGAACGTGATGGGTGTTTGTGTATACACAGTACAGGTTTACATAAGAGTGACCATAGACTATTGCAAATGGGGTGCATTATATTCTCGGACAATATTCATGTATTCGACTAAGGTGTTGGTGTTGGGTCGAGAGAGAGAAAACTAAAATTTGGGTTTTGATGAGCACGTTGTAACGACCATCACCCAAAACTACACGAGGAAAGAAAAACGGAAACTTGCTATATAGTCTTGTTTAACTCTGTCGGTTTGTATTTCAATTTGTTTTTGGAAAAAAAGCTTTATTTATGTAATTCTCACCGGAATTTTCAGTGTGAGCTCCTTCACACAGCCTTGCATCCGAACAGAATGTTTAAAAAAGGACAAACCTGATCATTTCTTGCAAAATTGGAGAGCTTTATAGCAACAATTGAACACCGCATTAGGCCTATACAGCGCTCGTAGTGCACAGCAGCGTACAGTTGCCGTCAGAGAGCGACTCTCATACGCCACGACTGCGAATTCGAGTTGGACAAAGAAGACCGCCCGTAATTGAATAATTGAATTGAATGCCAATTATCATTCTGGGATTCGATTCAGAATTTGAACTGATTTTAGAAGTGACGATTGGTTTTTAAAGGAAAGGGTGAAGCTTTCGAAGCTGCTGTAGAGATTTGATTTTCGCTTTGGAGTGTTCATTGTGCCGCACTATACGCGTCGCACACAGCTGTACAGACAGCTTGATGTTTATAAGGTAACAGCCCTATGTTCCGACGCCCCTATGTTAAGACACCCCTATGTTCCGACAACTCAACCTCGAAACAGGGACGTCGGAACATAGGGGTGTCGGAACATAGGTTGAGTTGTTGGAACATAGGTTGAGTTGTCGGAACATAGGGGTGTCGGAACATAGGGGTGTCGGAACATAGGGGTGTCGGAACA
>JAULKO010000076.1:154304-167905 GCA_032356045.1 Mediaster aequalis | reverse complement strand
CAAACCAAACCAAACCAAACCAAACCAAACCAAACCAAACCAAACCAAACCAAACCAAACCAAACCAAACCAAAAAAGAAGAAAAATTAGAATTGCGCAATCTTTTCCCGTTCTGGCACTGTCTCCATGGTGCCGCAGAGGGCGCTGCAGAGGAAATAGTTTCATGCCATAATCAATAGACAACCCCATGTCAAAACGCAGAGAAAAAGTCGACACCACTTTCAACATATTTGCTCAATTACGAAACTCAATAAACGCGTAACGGTTTGCTGCATGGTATCGCTATAGTGAGGGATTTTGTATGGCTTGCATTATGTCAATAATTTTGACATGGAGTAAGTCTATATTTACATCTGTGTTATTATCGTTGTATGAATACCACAGGAAATTGAGCAAGTATTGGGAAATGAACGGCCTTTGTGATGGGCACGACCAATAACCGAGAAAAAAGGCCATTTTGCAATGTCTTGGATTCACTGTGTATCTGCTGTTATTGAGCCTCGTATTGTTTAAACTCCGCAGTGTGTCATACTCGCAGCGCGGTGTTTCATCAGTGGTATGGTGGTGATGTAAGTCAACCCCTTTCATATCATTAGAGGCTCTACCCGTGATCATGCACGGAATACATTATGCACTCCAGACCCAGGTATGCAGCTGGACTTTTTATATTAATCGCACCACAAACGATTCCCCCCTTCCGTAAATTGGCAATAAAAACCGAGTCATAATGGATGCGCTAATTCCCAACATTGATCTTGTTCTTTGAGTATTCCCCTGGTGAACGCGTCTTACATTACATCACACCACGCTAGAAATTATCCACAGCATCATCCCTTTACTATAAAAAGAGGGGGGGGGGAGCGATTGTGTTTGTGCCCGAGTCCGGACGGGGCCGATCTCCCCCGATGCTCTGTGTTTGCACGCTAGGTGACGGTGTTGACGGCTCGCTGGACACTCTCCGGTCTTCTTGGGTTTAAAGCCGGGGATGAGAACGCCATTTCCCCCAGGACCGCTCACTAGTGTTGTGACGCACTGGACGCTCGCTGCAATTGACGCTCCGCTCTATCGAATTCATCCTCACGTCTTAGCGCGTTCGTTCACCCCTTTTTTTGCTTGTCTCTCGCGGAACCTTCTCTCTCTCCCTGACTCTCAACAGCGAGTCACCGCATGCCAATTGGATGGAGGAGAGTGGCGTGGGGGGGGGGGGGGGGGGGGGGGGGGGGGGGGGGGGGGGGGGGGGGGGGACTTGGACGCGGCTGAAACCGTCCGGTTACGAGGGGCTAGTCTCCATACCCAACGAGGTTGTCGATCGTTGGGAAAAATCACCCGGAAAGGGACGGCCGACATCGTTGGGGATGCACGGCATATCACCCTTGGACACTTCCCTTATTGCTCTGACAAGTAGTCTCCAACAATATCGGGGCCCCACAAAATCAATGCGTACCGCTTTGCCCATGAACGAAAAGGAGAAGAAAGAAAAAAATGAAGGAGTAGAAAAGGGGAAAGGCACTAACGGTTTCATGTAGGCGCACGTACAACGCCCGCTCGTACGGCCTGCTTCTGAAGTGCGAAGGGCTTGAAAGCGACGCTTGGCGTATGATTAGCGGCGGAGCAACTTTTTTCAGGTTCTTATCCCGATCCTGATTGACAGATAGTGTGAATGCAACGACCTGGGCTGACCCGGCATCAGGACACAATACACATACACACACAGAAGGGAGAAAAAACGGGAAGAAAACATGGTGGGGTTGAAATACTGATGTGGTCGGCTCTTGTAGTCCGTATGTAGGCCCTCCGTGCAAGCCAACCGTTGGCCGGGTGACTTTGCCCATATTCGCACGGGCCACAGACGGGTAGCCAACGCTGCATTAACAATGCACGCTCTAATACATTATACTTTGTAATCAATTCAATTTATGGTTTTCAATGTCTGTTGGGTCTGTACTCGCTTTTCCTTCTATTAATGGCTACAGGACCTCATCGTTATGTATGATTTTGAACACAGCTTCTCTGCATCGTGTGAATCACAGAAAATTAAAATGTGTGAATTTATTACGGACCCCAGATTATACCCTCATTTTCTTTCCAATTTTGAGGTAAGCCGGTGTGGCCTTGTCTAAAGAACAAATTGAGTGTATGGGTATATATGTAATGCTGTTAATGTTTCAGGAGGTATATAATTCTAATTGACTAGTGTAAAAAAAAACACGTTTTATTTTTAAAGCGCTTTTTAAAGACATGGTAATAATTACAATAAAATGTCCAGGCTTTACAACACCGTCCCCTTTCATTTCTTGTAGTGTACCCTGTATGAATTAAAAATTCTTTCCCCCGCATAATGAAGTTTTATTTTAAGATAAAAACGTTTTGGTGCATGGGAAAAAATGCGTCTTCGCTAGATCCGATTGCCTTCTGAGTAACATGCAGTCTGGAGAGTGAAGTTGTGCACAACAAATTAAGGTTATTCCCTGAAATTCCCCTCCCCCGAAAAAAATGGTGCAACCCGGGTGCCCCTTGCAAAATGGACCCTATAGTTACGCCGCTGAATGTACGCCACGTCTTGGGAAACACAGTTAAAATGTCACTGTGCGAATGTAACCTTCCAGAGCCTCGGCTCGGTAAGTCGCCACTCTGCTTTCTGCATTTTAACTCATGCAGATTGGGAAGTTAATTATGTCATCGCTTCCAACAGAAGAGAGGGAAACTGGAGACAAGTTTGACCCCAAACTCTGACTACGCTACATCTAAAGCAGAAACTGTTGGTCTGTATATTTTTCAGAGGTCCTAACCTTTTTTTCTTCCTATGCTGAAAAGAAATATTATTTTCTTAACCGGTCAGCCTGTCGATAGAGGTGAGATCCGTACAGCGAGACTCGCGATTCATCTAGTACCGGCTCACGTGGAGATATGCGGTGGGGATGGGGATGATGGGAGGTGGGCAGCGATTGAGAGAGAAACAAAAAAAGCGGGATTGCCAATCACGGCGTTGTTGTTTTTGTTCCGCCCGGCCTCCCCGCACTGTTCCCGCCTTATTTACACTAATTTACCGCCAGGTAATTGATTTATGGCGGGCCGGGCTTTGGTGCTACGCGTACGGCCGCTGATTGCTCCATGGATATGACCTGTTGACTTCAGACCGTGTGCAAAAAGACTATTCTGTGGCCGCGATTGAAATATAATTCGAACATATCAGAATTTTCTAATTAGATTGGGAGGAAAGATATCCGATTGTGCAGTTAAAGGGTGGGCACAACACGGTAAACTATGTACTAGTGGGCTTCGTGGGGGGGGGGCAAAGAAGGAATATGCATTCTCTTAGAAAATTAACCACAGCAACATTGAAAATTACTGACCTTTCTATTTTCTTCCCATAATCGGAGCCATGTTCCCTCTATTTCCCCCTATCTTTCTATTCCACCCCTTCACATCGGACCTACCGCTGGGGCTGCGATTTTTGCTGATGGACACTGATTATCAATTACATTGCATAGTTTATATCAATTTTTCAAAAATAAATCTTTAAGAGTTGTGATTGTCATCTGAAGAGTACTACGCCGCATCCTTATACATGTACGAATAGAGTTTGTATATATATCTATCGTATTGCCAGTCCCTTTATGTCGTGTTTGTTCGTTCGTCCTTGTCTCTTTTTGTCTCTACGTCCCGCCTTGGTCAAGCTGCGCTTACCGGGACACGCCTCCATTTCGCCATTCACATTTGGTGTTGTCAAAAATTGTACTTTATTAACACTTATTTCACGATCATCTGTAATGCGTTATTTTTTTATTTTTTTGTAATTGTATGGATTTGAGTGAATTTTTGAAACACGAGCGAATTGTGAAATTGAAATGAATCTTATTGAACCAAACTGAAAAAAGGGAAGATTTATTTAATGATCTGGAACAAAAATAAGGATGTAACAGAGAGCTAGCAGTGTTCATTGTGAGCCCCTCGTCTATTTGAACTGTGCAATTTGTACTGAACATTCGTGATCTGAAAGTGAAACACATTCTGTAGCTTCGCAAAATTGGAGAAAAGAAACTTCATGCACGTGTGCCTGTGTATTTGAGTGTGGAAACTTGATACAGAAGATACCGTTTAAATTGTGAATATAAAATTATAATAACTCAAAAGGCTGCTGACAATATTATTAATAACATTCCGCAATTCCCTGATGGTAGATTGAATGAGTTAACAGCTAAACGTTAACATTCTGGGAAATAGAAGTTACGCAATCAAGGTTGCTCATGTTTTTTTGTTGGTTTGTTTTTAGAAAACTATAGAAATAACATTGTGATCTTTCGAATTTTGTGTATTAAACATAGTTCTTTTCCCAATCGTCAAGCCTTAGCCCATCTGTCTGTATGGCCTCCATACACGCTGCGCTTCTTCCTGCGCGTAATTAGTATATCCCACAAAGGCTAGAGGCAGTCTGGCTAGAGGGGAGGGCGTGTCAACTACGATCTTAAGCAGAATAATCATTTCAGGTTTTTTCTTCGTGTTCTCCAAACCGTGAGCACGCACAGAGATCAAACTCTCGCAGGGTTTGTTTTTGGCATATATGAATGTTTTCCCTAAATCAAGAATACACATTCACTGTGAAACATTCTTTCACACTTGTAAGTTGTCTATAGTTTGTTCAACTGTCTTGTTGTTGTGATTTCTATTTAAAGGGAACGGTGTCTCGGATGCGCTCAATTGGTTATAACAAGTTAATAACAAACAGTTAGAAAGTACAATGCAATGATATACGCATCCACCCCTTGAAAATGCACCGTTTCCAAATACTGACGCGCGAAAGTCGACGTTAGACGTACTTCAGTCACTCATTCAACGTGTATTTGTTTCCTCCATGCGTGGGTCAACATAAACTCACGGCTTTGTTCATACATACCCAATAAAAAAAGCAATATAACATCGTTATATTCAGTTTAATTCAGTTACTGAGTATAATATGTTGCAGTCTGTGCATGGTCTTCATAGTACGCGGGGACCTAGCTCGACTGCCTCACACAAGTCATACATAGATACCTTACGGAGGAAGGGGCAGTCGGGATCGCGGGGACCGTAGGCGCCAACATTAACTGCTGGAAATGCGTCAGGGGGACGGAAGTTTATCTTCTCCGTGATTGTAACACATTTGTGGTTGTTTTATATGACAAATGCCTAACAAGGAGACAAGGAACGAATGAAAAAGACCAAGTTTTCTGGTATTTCGGGAAACCGTGTGCCTTTAATCAAACCTTTTTCGTTTGCATCAACTACGTGTTAGGCGCTGACACAAAGAATATAGGCCTAACTATTGGCTATTGTAGTGTTAAGCTTATCGAGATATCATTACACCGCCAAAATTGGTTTCCATTGAAATTTGTTTTTCTTTCTAATTCCCTGAAAGATTTAATTTTGTCCTTAGTACCTGGGACATGTTTCAAGGGAGTGAGCGAAGAAGATGTGCACGCATTTATCTTAAAATCTGAAAAGGTTGTCCTGTATGAAATAAAATATTTTAAAACGGTTGTTTTTACAATGCGGGTTTTCTGTACAATCAACTAGTTGGCTTGTGTTGTCGGACGTTGTAGTTCTCTGCGTTTTCAGTTCTCACTTCGTGACTGTTTAGAAACAGTTTTTCCCTCAAAACTTAAGTAGGCCTACATTATTTTGGATACTTGAGTCTTAATGTATGTCTAATTTGCCTTGAAGTGTTGCGACTGTTTACTGGTGATTCGCTGGATGGATGGGCTCATTAAAGACACATCACGCTCTCTTCAGACCTCCTCGGAGTTCATGACCGGCAAAAGTGGAGACACCTAAACCGGCTCCCCCGGTGTCCACTGTCAGTCCGCGGTTGTTCAGTGCGCGAACCGTACACCGGTTGTACTCCGGGCATGCACGGTGGGCCCGCAATCCGGACGGTGTTTTAGTTGGCAAGAGTACACTCGCAGCTAGCCCGCCCAATTCCCCGTCGCATCACTACACTACTCGAGCCGGTGACGATGGGCCAAGCCCGGTGTATCATTCAGGTCCTTAACGAGGAGCTTCCTCACTTGTGAGATGGCTGCAACGATACTGAGCGATCACAGTGAAGCCATTGAGACCTGCTTGTCCGTCGCATCCGAGCCGCTCAATTCGGGCCCGCGGGCGAAAAGTCTCGTGAAACGGAGGAGGCCATCTTAGCCGGGGCACCCGGCGCGGCGCACGGCCGCCTCCTCCTCTTCGCCCGGTTAAGCCGTGAGCTGAGAAGAGGCCGATATCTCTTCTCTCTAACTAGCAGACAAGACTGCTAAAGAGCTGAGCGATCCCATAGATCTATAATCAGTCCTTACGAGGTGCTGAGGTCTGATCCGCACTCATTATGACTAATTTGAAAACATTGTTGGCTGCAAGGGTAACAGGAGCTGTCATATCGGGGAGATGGCGCCGGGGGCGGGCGGAGCGTTCGGTTTCCTCGCCGATACACCGGCCGTGCCGGTGCAGCGGCCACACGGTGGCACTTCACACGGGTCGGTTAGCGTTACTCTCGGCCTGACCCCGGGGTGTGTGGGAGCCCGCAATTTCCTTTGGAAGCACCGAACAAACGGGCGCAAATCGCCAAGTCTGGGCCCGTCAAGTTAGTGACCCTGTAGCGAGGTTGGAACTTGCGATAACACCCCCGTGCTTATAAACTGGCACTATAGATAGCTCTCTGTGGTGGCACTGAACTTAGCGACTTGAAAGCTGAGGTGGTTCGTTCGGGTCGTAGCAATAGCATGTAGTCTCCGTCGAACGCAGCCGTCAGCTCGGGTGACTATTAAATGCTGAACTGCACTCGACAGAAGCCTCGATTTACCCGTACAATTGATGCGGGGAAAATAATCATGGACTGTTTAGTGTTGCAGAGCAGTATGAGTGAAAGTGTAGCAATGAATATGATGTAGTGAATTTTTATGAACATAATGTAATAATATGTTATGATTACTTGCCTTCTGCTAGCATTTGTTTAGTACCCCAAAAGTCAGATTGACATTACTAACTCAATCAAAATTACCAATTTCAATCTGATGTAGGCCTTTGTTTCTCCTTGTTTTCAATTCTGTATAAAAGCTGACTTACATCTATTGAAAAATGGACAATGCACTTCAGACCACACAGAAATGACGCAAGATAAACAGTGGGTTTTTGAAGCGAGTGCACGTTTAACACGCTCATTTTTAACGGTCAACTTACCACTTTTAAAGATATAAGAGCACATTGTGGCTACTTTTGAGTTAATGTTAGAAATCGTGGCTGAAAATCGATTACCTGGAAAATAGTCCCCAATCTGGCTTTAAATAGGACATGCATGCAAAACCACGAGTAACTCTTCAATCGAGAGTGACTGATGACAACCGACCGTTAAAAAAGAACGTGATGTTTCTTTGAACTTTTAAACTTTGAAGCCAATGTGACTCGCGACAGCACTTGCATTTAAATAATAATGGTTATGCAGGTTTCAATATTATAATGCACAATTCGGAAGGAAAACAACCCGAATTGAGGAAAACCTTTGACATCTTGATTTCAGAACTGTGTGCTCTTTGCGAGCGAAGCTTCAAAATATCTGAACAGTTTCCCTGCGTGTTTGGACACAGTCTTAACTCAAAGCCCGAGCGTGGTCTCCTGACGAGTCAAGCGAAGGCATCGCACCATTACTGGAGATATCGAGCAGCGATATGGGGCCGAGGCACCGATCGTATCTCGCCTACTTAACCAGGACCAAAGCGTCCGGTCCAGCTCGGAAGCCTGGATTGGAGGACTATAGACCTTGATTCTTCGCTCGGTTTGAGTTCCCTTTTGTTCAAGGTTAAAAAGAGGTGATTTCTATGGAAATGTTGAGATCTGGGGATGTGATATATTGCGGGGGGGGGGGAGGAGGAGAGTGGCATTCGTCCTCTAAAAATTACACAGTAATTATAATACTGCCCACGACTATTTAGTGATGAATGCAAGAATATTTTACCAGTGTTGTTGACTATTTTTTAGGGAATTTTGATTTGTTTTCCTGAAAATTTAATTCGTGAAAATTGCCTCATGTCTATGACGCTTGACTTGTGCAAATGTAATTTTAGGTTCAGTGTTCCAGTTTTTAACACTCCTTGTTGTGAACGGCTATGTGGGAAGTACTGTTGGTTTAATTCGTAATAAACGATTCAGGAAATTGCCTTGTTTATGCATTTCTTCTTGATTTAGTGTTTGCTGCGTTTTGTTGTTGTCGTTGTCGTTGTTGTCATTGCTGTCGTTGTTGTCGTTACTGTCATTGTTGTCATTGCTGTCGTTGTTGTCGTTGTTGTCGTTGTTGTTGTTGTGTGAAAGATGATTATAAGGTGTGGACATCAACAATGAAAGTGCGAGTGATAGAGAGAGAGAGAGAGAGAGAGAGAGGGGGGGGGGAGTTCAGTTCAACACACTATGCATTGCCTGATCGACATTTAACATGCCTACAATGTTATCGCATCTACCGGACCTGCCCTGAATCGTCGGAGATTGGAGCAGTTCCTTTGCGATAGTGACCGAGCCTTACTGAAAGCAGGAATGATGGGTTGGAAAGATCATAGCTTGAACTTCGACTGTGTCATTTCAAATTCAATTAACACGTTAATTTTTTTAACTGTCATGTTTCATCTGTCACTTTCTATTGAAAAGTTACTCATTACACGCATATCCTTTTAGGGGGCCAAATTAGGAGCTATATTGAAGGTTATCGATTTTCAGCAAGGATTTTTAATTTTTACTGGAAAGTAAGTCACTCTGTGCTCTATATCTTTTTTTTTAATGGGCCAAAATGAAAACTGGCAGTTAAAATGAACGTGTGAAATTTCAAGTTCAATTAAAAACACAATAATTGGAAGAAGAAGATGCATGCTTTGAGTGATTTTTGAACAGTGGGTCTGACTTTCTACACTCACAATAAAAACAAGCAAACCTATACAGTCAGTAAGTTCATTGCTTAATTCTATTAGACATCACCTCAACAATAAAGAAACGGATTGATCTAAACAATCACAGATGAATAAAGAAAACGGTAATAACGAAATTTCATTCCTTCGTTTTTCCCCCCAACAACCTGGAAAAGTTGAAAGAGTGATTATTCTGAAAAGCCGCAGCGACATACTCGTGATTTTGCCGAAGCATGTCACAATCCGTTCAAAACAAAACGGCATTTTGGCTGAGCTGAAGGGACTTTGGACCTGGACACTGAAACAGCATGCGCGCAATGCGGCCAGCCTTGTTACTGCATCCGTGGATTGAAAGGATTAGCCTTGAAAACGTTTTGACTTACAGGAAAGACTAACGGCCTGCGTAGAGATAGAACAAAGTATGTTAAAGAATTGATCACGTGAAAAAAGTAGAAGGCATCCGCATTTGTTTTTCTTCAGAAAATCAAATTTGTGGTGGGCAGTAATTGCGAACACGTCCATTTTTAACTCCGTATTTTTCATCCTTTACCTTTCTATTGAATAGTTACCCAGGGTTTAGCGTGCATGTCTTTTGGGGGCCAAATTGGGGGCTGTATTGCCGGTAATTAATTTCCAGCCAAGATGTTTAATATCAACTGAAACTATTCACATTGTGCTCTTATAATTTAAAAAGGCAACGATGAAAATTGGCAGTTAAAAATTAACGTGTTTACGATGCAGTAGAGAATGCGCGCTCTCCATTACACTTGCTGTTGTAAACTTGCGTGTTGGCATGACGGCAACAACGACGACAACGACGACAACGACGACGACAACGACGACAACGACGACGAACATCAACAACAGCAACAACAACAGCAACAGCAACAGCAACAACAACGACTACGACGACAATGACGACAACGACGACGACAATGACGACAACGACGACAACGACAACAGCAACAACAGCAACAACAGCAACAGCAACGACGACGACGACGACGACGACGACGGAAATATTGAGTTCCAGTCACTGGACCCACTTAGTTCTGATTTCCAGGACATTTTCAACGATTGACGAACTCTATGCTATTTTTTTTGGAAAGAAGCTTTCAGTCAATTTTAAATCTTAAAAGCGCCCGTCTCATAAAACGGACAGTCACTCAAGTGGCGTCAGTCAAGGGCAACTAATGTTACACTGATCCCCGATTATATGTCTATGGTGTGCCCCGGTTTTCATGTGGCAATTATCCCTCCCTCCCTCCCTCCATCCCCATTTTGGCGGATTCGAACAAAAAGCATGCTGAAGTGAAAACAGGAACTGTTGGCAGAGAGACGATAATGAGTTCTCAAAGTCTGGACGCCAGAATGATTTTGCGCATGCAATTTCGTTTTCTTTGTGAACTGGGAGCTGGACGTATGCAGTCTACAATTTTAGACGCACCTTGTAACCCACTTTATCTACTCACGGATCCACTAACCCACGGAGGAATGAGTACACGAAAACGCCCTCGTGTGGTACCGTGGACTTATAATATCTTTATTTGTACCCATGCCCATGCCCATGCCCTTGTTAACCAATGTGTTGGCATGCCAGTATAGACCTTTATCATTATGGCAGCCATTTTGTCTGGTTTCCTGAACGCAGGACTATGCAAAGTAGCGATTCCTTGATTCAGATAATAACTACCGCAGACTCAATTTTGTTGTCTTTGTGTGTGTGTGTTTCTTTTATAAGCCTCATTCTTTTCTTGTGCACGAACCATGGATGGCTTTCGTATGGTAAATTGATGCATGGTCTGGTGGCAAATGGGACGGAGACCGACGGGAATCTTGGCAAGGCCGGAACGGGCTGGAATCTCTGATTTTCGAGAAGCACATGCCAGGGATGCTAGCTCACTCCGCGGCCCCTGAAAGTATACGAAAGCCATGCTCAATATGCATTCCTGATTGAGTAGGTAAAGGGTCTGCTTTCGTCCGGAGACCGTTCTCCAGCATGTGGGAACACCTATATCTCCACATCACGTGCCCATCATGCCCTGGCGTGTTTCGAGCCGAGGGTGCCTGACTATAGCTCCTGGCCGGCCGGCGCGTAAACAGCTTCATGTTCAGAGAGGGGTGTGCTATCACCGTCCGCTCTAGGTATCAGGTTACCACGTCGCACCTGGACCGTAGACCACCCGGGTTTCTTTCCACCCCCCCCCCCCACTCCATCCTTCCCTTCCTACTGTGTGCCCCCCGGGGTAAATTAATTCCGCGGAATAAATTACCATCAACATCAGGAGCCGTCAGGCAGAATATTCCCCGTATCCCTCCCTCCCCCTCAGCTTGGTTTTGACAACTTCAATTCCAAAGCTGACAAATACCATCAGAGGAGTCAAGAAACTTCGCTTACGAGCCGAGAAGCCCCCTGCAGGTTCGGCCGGAGTGCTGCTCGGTCTTATACGGCTTTAGTGGATGTCACCTTCGATTATAGGTACCCTCGAGAATCAAAATATGGCCGCTGGTGGGGAATTATTTTTTGAAGAGGGACACAATTTTGAGGTCAACAATAAAAAAAAAGTTCAAAAAGCTGCAAAACCGCAGCCATTAAACCGAAACAAAATAACTTGTAAATGGACGTCACCCTGAACGCCAGTCTCCTCCCACCAATTATCCATTTTCAGAGTGTGGGCATTATAATTGGTCCTCGGTCGCTGATGTAAATGGTCTTCACGCCCCGTCGGCTTCTCCTAAATAACCCCTATCCTGTCACCCGCTGACCTGGTGTCTCTGGGCGTGTGTACACCTGCGCACCTTACGAACCCAGAGGTGTATCCGATACCCATGTTCTTTAACACACAAGAAGACTCTCTCCCTTATTCCTGCTTTTTGTTGTTAACTTAAAGCACAGCTTCATGTACAAAAGCTGCCTCATAGTTCAGGTGATGTAGGATTTGCTTTCCATTTGCTCTAACCAAATGATGGGGATGAAGTTGAACTGAAGAAGGAAGAAGTTACGCATGCTCAGGTTGGTGAACAAGAATTTTTTTTTTCACTAAAAGACTGACAAGACAACCGTGTGCAGTGTCAGCGCGACACCAACCCTGAACAATAGTCAGACGTGTACGATAACTCCGGACACGCCGAAGACGAAGGTAACCCTGAAACTAACAGGCAGGCAAACAGTTGTCAGACAGACAGACGGTTCGGCGGATGGATGGATGGATTAAAAGGGACTGACAATGAACTGACAGAATCTTGGGCAATTGTAAATTGTATGAAGGGGCAAGGGACAGAAAGGCGGTCGGGTGGTCGATGTACCATAGCCAACGTGACCTTCCGGGCTTCATGCAGCCCGTGTAGCGATTCATTCGGCCCGCGAATTTTACGCACAAACTCGGCAGCAAAATGACCGAGAATCAAGACTTATTAGGCTGTATATAGGTTATGCGTAGCGGCCATCTTAGAGGGCTTTTGTTGTCATTCAAATTCTGTAACAATGTAAGCACAAAAGGTCCACCCATGCCTGTATAAGGGTAACAAAGACATTACCCTCTAAGATGGCTGCTATATGCATAACATCTATTCATGCAGGATGCACTTCGAGAGCATCCCTGACTTTCAGGTGTTCAATTCATTATCATGTCACCGGGCAAAGACGGCAAAGACATTTCATGCGGCCCGTTGTCGAACTTTTGAAATTCGCATTTCCGTTCGCGGTTTAACAAGGTACAAGGCAATTGTAACCCCATGGCTTGACGGGTACAGACGGATTTCACGTTAGCATCGAAGCCGAGGCTCGGAATGCTAAGCCATTGATAAGACGCTGGAGACCTTTCTTTTTTAATCCTCGCAATAAAAGGGAGCACATCCAGTGGCGTTGCACCGTACATAGCAAGGCTCAAATGCAGCCAGTCCGAAGCGTCCTCCATGAGAAAAACTTCACTTCCTTGTACCCCCGGAGATTTCCTTAAAGAAGCATTGGTTCGACTTCGCAAAATCCTGGCTCTGTCTTCTGACATGTAAATGGTTTTAGAGTAACTTTTTTGTTTTTATTAAATCATTTTCGAAACAAGGGAGAGAGATACAGCTTTGGACAAGCACTGATGGAATGGGCTGCTTTATCGTCTGATACTTCAGAGGTGTCGGGGCGTCTGGCTAAGATGAATTTCTTTAATTTTTTGTTCTCGGAAAATTAGCTGAAATCACTTCCCAGAACTTAAACACGCTCAAGTTCTTATAACGTGCAGTCATGCTTCAGAGAGAAAAAAAAAAGACGATGAAAACATGATTACATTGAGTCACTTACGCACCGGTGTGTAATAACTAAAACAAAAATAAAGACTATGAATATTTTACATCGATATTATTATAATTGCGTAAGCACTTATGACTGATGAGTGACTTTTAGAAAGGATTTTGTGAAATTACGAAGTTTTACCAAAAAGTCACATATCCACTCATGATTACCTCCATGGTCTAAAGTCGCCACGGATTGTCCGAGTAGTGCAAACGGATTTGTGGCACGACTTCCTTCATCTTCGGCATTGTCCCTGGCGGCATTGTCCATGACGAAACGAAGCGAAATCCACTCTGCGGGATTTCCCTGATTTTGGGATTTTGGGCGGGAACCGTTGATGAGAGCGCTCAGTATAGCAGTGGCGCACCCAGGATTGGACTTTGGTGGGGGGGGGGGGGGGGGGC
>JAULKO010000076.1:76671-89586 GCA_032356045.1 Mediaster aequalis | reverse complement strand
TGAGAGGAAAACGTCCTAGGCTGTCCGCACTGGACTTAAAATGGGAAAAGTACCCATCGTCTCAGTAAGTTTTCCAAAAAAAAGTCCAGTGCGGACGAATCTTCATATCGTGCTGATTTAGACCCTAGCTACGTGATAGTCGTGGCACATGTTATTTCGTGCGAAAAAAATCCTCCGAATAACAAGCTACAACTTTTCCCCACCGAAACTGCCTGTTGATTATGACCTTTGCAATTATACCGTCGTGCACCTTAACGTGCGTATGATTGTGTTGCAAAAGCTTGAGGCCTTAATGGTGCTCTAAACTTGGTGGCAGCAGTGGGATAAAATCAAAAGATTCTGTCGTCTAGATTTCTGGGTAATATAGCATAAAATGTAAGTGAATTGTGCAAATGTCTACTGTCATGTCACTGCCACTTCCGTTTTGCTTTTCGAGTGTGTGCATTAACAATTCAATATGTATGAATACGTCTACATAAATCCACATAAACAAATTATGCCTTTTGGCGTAAACTCTCTAAACTCAGCCTAATGCCATAGGTAATTGAACAATTTTGTCCTCAATTCCTGATCACCTATGCTACTCGTACAGGTCAGAAACTCCAAGTCGTGTGTGAGTGTGCGCGCATGTTCATGGTGTATATGAAGGACAGGGAACAAACGAATTACATGAGAGATTGGCAAGGTGTCCTCTGAAAACGTATACAAAACCAATGAGAAAGGTTGCAAAAAAGTTGAAGTACAAACAAAAGAAGGCATTAGAAGGGACGTCCTTGATATACACCACTAAATGATAAACAAGCCTGATTGTGTGGATGTGTGTGTGTGGAGGGGAGGGGGATCATTCAACCGCCAAGCCGTTTCAGAAACCTAAACCACCATCAAAGTGCCTACATATAAGTTGGTGTCAGCGGTGGGATACAATCCCAACGCTGTTGTGCTTGTCTTAAGATACCTTCTTAAACCGAAAGATTTGGAAATATTGTTATCAGCATTTTGTTAAAATGTATGAACGACAGTGAAGTAACGAATGAACGAATGAATGGTGTGTTTCTAAACGTCACAAATCGTGGTAAGGGCCAAATTACATTGCAATGCAATTAAATAAAAAAGACAAATCAGATTCAAATTGTACAATAATAACAATAATCAATTTGTTTAAGAGTTAAAACGTCAATTAATAAGATGCACAACAACCATAGAACAAGCTGACACACAAGAGAGAGATGGGGGAAACAAAATCCAAGAAGACGAAGCGGAAACTAAGAATGAAAGACAAAGACGTATACATAGGACTATAATGGGAGGAGAACACAGGAATCTACCGATAAGGAATTTCAAATTAGCACCCAAACCGAGGGTGGATGTGCTCCCTTGTGTTGCGAGGATTAAGAAAGAAAGGTCCCCAACGTCTTAACAATGGCTTAGCATTCCGAGCCTCGGCTCGAAATTCGTCTATAGCTCGAAAGAAGACGGACGGCGAAATAGTAGGCAGACGGAGAAATAGGGATCATACCGCATATTTACAAAGACAACAGGGGGTACAAAACAGTGGCAATCAAAACGTGGCAAGGATTAGAGGCACACAAAAAGGGGGCGGGAGGGTTGGGACACTTCTGGGAGGGGCAAGACGGAATGTGGGAAAGAAGGGATTAATGGGTACTAGGGGAACAAAGGCTGAGTTGGGTTGGGGCGCGCAACTGAACCTCGTCTTTAAGGTTCATTGAGGTACTTTGCCATTCTTTTCGTGGAGGTCATGAACCGCCAAGCCAAGAGGAGGCATCGACCGGACATCGAACCTTGGGGGGGGGGGGGACCCACAAAACAAAACCCGGTGATACGATGCACAGAGGTGTCGGGATTGTTTCAAGTCATGACACGGTTAGCGCGATCCTCGGCGAGGTAAGCTTACACCTCTTGAGTAAGGACGAAAGCGCGCAACCCGATACCTGCATGGCAATTTCTGCCCTATTATGTATACGCGCTTATGAGGGAGACTTTAAGTTTGGGAATATTATGGAGATGTCCCGTGTATATATATTTTCTGGACGGCAGAGTCGACGAGACCGAGACCGGTGAGATGAGTTGCGTAGGAAATCCCCGCGCATTGTTGATGGGGAATGACCGAGCATATTTGGAATTCGATAGCCCCCCTCTACCATAACATTATGCGATGCAACCGAATGCCGTTATGTGCACATTATTATATATCATCCGTAAATATTTGGGGTATTTTCTTTGATTGTTGAGAATGAAGATCGTGTGTTTTGTTTGTGTTTGGGAAACAGGGCATCGGTTTCCTCTTCCTATATTTTGTGAAAGGGGGCAAATGAGAATTTCTTTTGGTTTAATTAGCCGGGAGCGGAAAAAGTGGTTGGAATTACATTTTAAAAACCTCCTTATTATTCTGAAAAGTAGATCCGGTTTATGCACGATTGTATCCAGTTGCACCGCACTCAATGGGGGAATATTGTATGGGGAAGGATATACTTTACACGGCGTTTGCAGCCGCGCCGTGTTGCCGTGAGCTGACGTCAATATTTGGTCTGTTCAGAGAAGAGGGGCGTGTCCATTATAGCTGAAGTGGGGGTATGGCCAACGGCCTGTCCACATGTAAAGGATGTGATTGGATAATGTCCAAAACATGGAGAACTGTACCCCTCATCTCTCTCGATGCAGTAACTATAGATCCTGCAAATATGTTAAATTAAAATGAATTTGCTTAAGTTTCTAACTTGTCTCCGCTCATTGTCAGTACAAATTTAAAATCTTGGCTGAAAATCGATTATCTGCAATTTAGCCCCCAATGCGGTCCCAAAAAGACAAGCAGTCAAAATCGTACGTGAGTAACTTTCCGATTGAAAGTGACAGTAAAAAACGAACGTAGATCTGCAGTCCGTATATCGCGACCCATGCACGCATGGCACGGATTTGGCAATCCGTGCCTATCCCATCCATAACTACTTTTCACGACCCGCAACCTTCAAAACGCCGCACCAGTTCTTGCTTGGGAAATATTTTCCACTGGATGATTTCCACTTTTCAATTTGCGATTATTCAGTCTTCCCCGGATTGTAACTTGAAAGAAAATGCTCAGTAAGCCGAGGCCTAACCGGCGATCGAATTCGCGAAGGGAATGGGACAGATGAAAAAAAACCGCTCGCTTCCGTGAACTTGAGCTTGTTCGCTTTATTAGCTCGAGACCCGGCTTATTCACCGAAATCACGGGTCCCTTTTTAGTCAGCGGCCTCGGACCTTGCGTGGCGGGGGTTTCATCATGTGGGAAATATTAACAGAGAGACATTTTATGTGTAGTTACACAATTATGATGGACGTCTTAGTTCTGCTCCAATTGGCGTAGGAATCGCGGGTCACTTGCAATCGCCGTTTAGAACAGCGGTGTCAGGCTTCGAGAACCTAAGGGGAACGGCACAGGTTCTGATTCGTGAACAGTGATGTTATATCGCCTCTGAAGGCTATTTGATGCATTGTATGTTGATTGAAGTAGGACACTTTTCGATGCGTTTCTCTCCTACACTTTGTAGATTTCTTTTTAATGCACCCGTCATGTTGAAGATAAATCCCCGTCTGTTGTTTAATCTTAACCATTGTCATCAAAGATAGAAACTTAATTTTCGCAGCTGCCGCCCATAGGCCCATATAACCTGTGCGTGTATTTAAAAAAAATTGAAATTGTTCCTGGGTATATCCTAAATAGGCCATGTAAAACTGGCACAGACCTGTTGCCTAGAAATTTGAACATGATCATCTCCAACTTTTTTCTCAAGAAACTTTGTCAACAATGCAATACAGAAGGATTCAGCCGAACCAGGGATGTATACAATGCTCAGTCACTGTGATTGCTATCAACCTCGTTCTACTTTTCTCCTCTTTTTGTTACATCCCTGAGAACAAGGACTTGACACCGTCTTGTATCCCGGGGCAAGAGTACCTACCGCGTCGTTCTAAATGACAAAGCAAACATTTATTTTGCCACAGAAAAGTACAACGGGTCACAAGTTCTTCTTCCTCACCGCCATCTCATAATTCCACGGGATTGCGAGGAACAGGCGGAGATGTCAGGAGGAGAATCGTACTTTTTTTCCCGGGGTTCCCGCGCCGTTTGCCGGCATCTGTTGCCCTGCCCTGCCGCCGGCCAAACTTTAAGCGAGTAATCGGCCACTTCTCCACGACGGAATTGTCGCACAGTCTTGTTAATAGCATTACAGGCCGGGTTTTGTGCCGAATCCCCGGCTGTGCACCTGATTTCGAAACTGTTTACGGGAACTTAGGCGGGACTCGCGCTAAGCAGATTAACAGGTAGAGGCGGGCGTGGAAATTAGGGGGGATTGGACCCCTTTCTGATCCCCTGGGGGGTACGGCTGCCTGCACCTGTGCTGCACTTTCATTGGCGGCGTCGCTAGCAATTCGATTACCAGTTTCTGCAATTTCTCGCGCGTGCAATCCCGGGGAAAAAAGGGAGCTAAAATTGGAGAAACACGCTCTTTTGTGGCAAAATCTCTCCCGCAACAAGCAGAATTGTATAAAGCCAAGCATTACTCGAGAGATATACTTTTTTATATCTCACATCCCGGGTTTAATATAAACAATTACACTTAGAACATCCCCTTAGGAAACGAATTGATTTCGGTGTTATGCCGCCGACATGTCAGCTCCGCCCACGCGCTTGACTTTTTGCATAAATGGCGTTCGAGTCGATGATTATGATCGGATATAAGCAGATAAGTGCAAGTGGCAAGCGTTTGTGAGTCGAGAAAAGTACAGTATGATAGTGCAACAGGAAGACTCGTTGTACTTCCGTCGTCATTGCGAAGACTTGTGTGGTTTGTGTATACCCAATGCCTTTTCGTAATCCAATAATCAAAGGCCTGTATACGTTATCTCCGTTACTTGTTATTTTTATGGAACTGGTTTTTGGGTTTTTTTTGCTTAGCAGGAATTTAATTTACCGTAGTATACACATACTGATATGAGCACGAGAGTAGCTTACTGAAATAACGTGGATGCTAAATTCGGGATGGTTTTATTTGGCCTGCCTAAATTTTGACTGCCACAGCGACTGCGCTGTATAGTTCTGGTTCGACTTACATCGCAGACTCAACTTCGTAAGTTATTGCTTCCTGCATATCCATATCAAAATGTGAAAAACTCTCCATTTGTGTTGTATATTGCTAACAATATCAACAAACAGAAATGCAAACCCGGGCCATATTAAGTTTCATCGCTTGCGACTAGGAGCAATCTGACTTCCTGAACAACAAACACAACAAGACAGGGGACAAAACCTCAGCCCACTCGCACGGAGCCTTCTTCCCTCCCTCCCAGCCAACCCTGTCCGTCTCCAAAACAACCCCTGTCTCCCAAATAAACACCGACCTGGGGGCTTTCTTTTCTTCTCCTTCTTCTTCTTTTTGGTGCTCCTCTAAAACCCCACGGTCGGGCAGTTTTATTGGCCGTGTGGCCCGGGGGGCCTCTATATACGCCGCCGCTGCTGACAAGCGAAACCAGATCAAATCCTTATAAAGACATATGAATATCATAGGACCTCTGTACTCCTGGTTTTTTCTCCTCTCTCCTCACCTCTCACGTCCAGGAGACGATCATCGGCATAACAGATCCCATTGCTTTATAGTTTTGTCACCACGGGCGAGTAAAGAACCCGACAACTCGAAGTTTGTTGTGCGTCAAAACATGTTGTAAGAAGCGCAGAAAGGGCCGGGACACGGACCAAGTTTGTCGCATTTTCTGCCTGATTTGAGACAACCCAAGCGAGCCAGAGTCAACTCGGGTTATTTTTTTTCTCGCACGCCGCTATGCAAACACGGCACCGGAGCTGTCGTCTGTTTTTTTGCGCGTGTGGAAGTTTGCAACGGCTTAAAAATTGATCAATGCTTTCTTGTTAACAGTTTGCGTCTATAAAGCATTGATATCTATATCACTGTCATTTTATTAAGATCCAGTCTCGTTTTTTAAAGCAGATTTCATCGTGATTAATGTTGGAAAAAGAGACTTTGGAATATTTCATTTCGTTTATTTATTTATTATTATTATTGTGGCTATTTGTTTGTTTGTTTGTTTGTTTGTTTGTTTGTTTGCTGTTGTGTTTAGAATAATCCTTAGTTTCAATTTGTTATTTCCTTAGCTCTGTTTTATTTGTCCGTTTTGGTGTCTGTACACGAGTGCAAGGGGTTGACTGTTTTGTTGTTTATGATGAATGAGATTTACGAACTTAACTGAAAGCACTGAAACCTCATTCAGACACGATCAAAGAGAAACATAACCGAAAACAAAATAAGTGACAACTTTTTTAGCATAGTGTCTTCGGACGTTTTCTTGGCCTTGAATTGCACGTGCTTGCTATACCCGATAACACGTTCATTTTTAACTGTCGTTTTTCATCCGACACTATCTATTGGAAAGATACTCTCGATTTTGCATGCAGGTCTTATTTGGTGCCAGATTTGCGGCTGTATTGTAGGTAATTTATTTCCAGCCTAGATTTTTAATTTGTTTTTGTACTGAAATTTGCCATATTGTGCTCTCATGTCTTTCAACAAGGCAAAAATGACAGTTCACAGTTAAAAATGAAAGTGTTCCGATACTCTCTTTCTCTCTTTCCAAAATTATTCCTTCACACGCAAGGACGGGCTGTGATCACACCATCAAATGAAATCATTTCTCTGAGCTGCAAAGGTTCAAGTGAAATTCTTTCACTGTACATGCCCTCAAATGCATTTATTGATCACCTTCCTATTTTAAATCCTCAAATCGCCATCTTGTTTTCTTTACAGAGCTACAAACCGGAGATTGCCTCCGTTTAGAGGCAAGAACTTGACCCCGGCTCTGCCGTCGAATACCGGTGGATGGAAGCTCGGACCCGCGCTGACGCATGAGTGTGTAGGTCAAAGACATTGTGTAGGTCAAAGTTTATTTCATTTTTTTTACAAATCCAAATCATCGATGTTTTGGTTGAAGAGTTTGTTTGAGAGTGAAACTAAAATCGTTTTCTTTTATTTTGATGTCAATGTCTGATCAGTTTTGTCCCGAGATTTGGTTACCCGTTGAAAAATCTCTTATAGATTAATGGCTATTACAGGGGCACGATGTCCTGAAATCTCGGGGGAAAATGGGTCTTTTTAATTAATTGTTCCTCTCTTCCAAGCTTTTAGTCAAATAGAACAAGCCCAGATAATACAAAGTGTTGGCATTTGTCCGCCCTCAATTTCCAACGGTCAATTCTAACTCAACCGGATGTCTTGGGTGCAATTGGGCTACACGAAACGTTTACCGTAATACTATTCAATGGCCGAAAAGATCTCTTAACAGTGGAAAGCAATGATGTACACGACCCTCCTTTGGAAAAGGTGCTGCTTTCTGAAATTCATGACGGAAAGACTAGAAAGACTCGAGTGTCCAAAAATTGTGACGCTCGGAAATCCTAGTTAGAAGACGTCACTGATTCAACGTCATATATGCGAAGTACATCGTTCGACGCAAATCATGGCTATGTCCATACATAAGTCAAACCTATTCAAGACACAGAAAATATAAATATGATTCGTCCACAAAAGCAGATTAAAACATTGGTTTAATTCGGTAACTGAAAATCATTTGATGCCTTCTGTCTGATGTCCTACCAAGGTTAGTACGAAGGGACCGTTAGCGATAGGCGTTACCGTTGTTTGGGGCAAAAAAAGATAATTACTTTCTTTTCTCCGTGATTGTAAGATGTTATTGTTGTTTTACTTGACTAGAACATTGAAAAAAGGGATAAAGGACAACTAAAAGACCAACATTTGGGGTATTTCAGGACACTGTGGCCCTTAAGTGCTTGCCACTATGTGCCTCAGTCGATTGGTACTAAATGCAAACAAGGATTTATTTCTGTACAAGTAGTTGAAACTGTGAATGGATGATCTGACAAATTGTTGATTTCTCAGCAACTTATTTCTATATCTGGCATTTATTCGACCGTAAAGAATCACCATCATGGCTCTGCAATTAATGATGATTGCGTCATAGTACGTTGGGTATGACTACAGAAGAAACTGCTAATTGTTTGTGTTAATCGGAAATACCTTACTTTCATATTTTAGCATGAAAATAATGAAGCACCCCAAAATATTTATACTAAGTTCTTTGACGTTTCAGAATTTGAAATAAATGCTGATTTAATGCATTGCTTCTACTCGATTTGTGCTTCACAAGAGTTTCGTTTTTGAACAACTGATGATGCTGACGATGGTGTTGGCGATGATGATGACGAAAGAGATTTGATAACAGTGATGACAGTGGTGGACATGTAATCAGGACCTGAAGAGGGGAAAATCCCCCTCCAACAATCCCCAATGATTTGGTCGATTTTTTTTATATTTTTTTTAGTTTTGCATTTTAAAATAGTATCTGATGTAATAGTCAAGATCGTGACTACTCTTTCATGCGGACTTATACAAAAAGTCATGTTGTGGCCAAAATCTTTATAAATCATGGTTTTTTTATCCAAAATAACAAAAAAATGGGTTAAAGCGCAATCAAACAGTGACAATGAATACACCAAATGATTTTGATGGAAGAGAAGTATGAAAGGAATGTTTTTGCCAAGTTCGAATCATTTGGTTGAGGATAGAAAATATACAAAAACAAACAAATGGATAAAACGCCTGGTAGTGATCGCCGTAGTACACTCAAATAACGTCATATTATAGGCTAAATGACATGTCCACCAAATTAGTTTCGGGAAAATCGGCCAAAGATTGTGGAAAGTACGGGGGGGGCAAAGAGCGCCTAAAGTGCCTGGTCCTGATGATGACGATGATGACGACAGTGATTGTAATGGCAATGATAGGGATAACGACTATGACGACCCCAATGACAGTGACAATGAAGATGACAACGGTGGCGGGCGATGGTCACGACGATGGCAAAGACGACTGTCATGATAACTATCTTGAAGACAACTATAACAAAGTAATTTTTGGGGTGAAAAAAAATTGCTGGTGTCGCCTGCCACACGTTTGACAAATCTAAAATATTGGCTCCGCCTTAGATTGGTCGTGGCGCTGCACGCCAGATTATTCCCAAGGCTGTCCAATTTCTTTTGCGAAAATTAATTTGAAACTTTGAGCCTCCAGTTTGGAAGCCATGTGGGACTGGAAGACTTCGTACTGCAGACAAAAACGGAATAGATTGAAAATTCTCAGAGTGGTTTTTATCCTCCGAAAAAAAATGCAATAATACAACTAAAAAATGAACGTCTTGGCTGCAGAATGTCCTGTCCGACCCATCCGTTTGCCATTATGTAAAAAAAAAAAATTGGGGGGGGGAGGAACATGCGCGCATCACTTTTATCATGTCTATGATCTCCGCTCTTATGATTGGGTTTAATTGAACGGCATTTGGCAGCGATTTTCAGCGGAACAATATCCCCGGGTCTCGAGTAATCTCGCCGGACGCGGGCAGGGGGGAGGGGGACCGAACGACTTAAGTCTGGAAAATTGGTTCATTCCCTGGAGATGGCTTGCCCGGAATTATCTGGACAATAATCTCTGCCTCCTTTTTTTTCTCTCCCCGGAATGCGCGGGGAAGATTGCGCGCGTAATCCGCTATTAAATCTTGAGAGAAACTTGGGGACGCAATTTTGCAGAGGATACACGGGACCCAAGGCAACGTGACAGGAGCACAAAGGCCGATGCCAGCCAGCGAACTGCAGACGTACGTCAGCGAGAGAGAGAAGAACTGAGGACCGGCCGAGCGACTTGGTAACGCAGACAGCTTCAAATGCCCTCATGTTATGTACGAGACAAAATTGTCTATAGGGTGTACGATTGTGACCGAATTACAACAGCGCAAAACTACATGCGCATGCACAAACTTGAAAGATATCAATGCAAACAGATTCTTGAAAGCAAAACCAACAAATCAATCACAAATATTAAAGGTATGGGCATTTACATTGGCTGCTGTGATTTATTCATATCTTACCTGACTGCTTCCATGACAGATATATGTGGGGGAGGGGGGGGGGGGTCGCCCACGTCTCGCAAGGGTGTAGATCACGCATTCTCCTTCCCTTGATGTGGCTGAGTTGTTTTAGAGAATTTAACATTATTATTGATGTTACCTAATGTGGCGCGCCCCCTTACGTGGCGCACTTGGATTGTTTTCTCTTGCGTGAGTAATAGTTTGAATTATCACAGAGAGTGAATCTCCTTTGGGTTCAAAATATCCCTTTACTGACAATCTATCCTTTACTGACAATGTTTCAATGCTACGAGTAAAACGTGGGGGTTTTTTCGACACGATTTCCTGATTTTTATTTTTAGTGCGCGGTGAACCCTTTGAAATTGTGCCAAACAGTTTAGAAAACAGTTTTCCGACAAACATACAAAATGGGTATGCGAATGGCGATAATAACAGTAAACCATAATTTGTCAACTTCAAAACCTTTCGTGTAGGTTAACTTAGACACTTAGCTTAACTTTTACATGGTAGATTTATTTGAGATTTGCTCAAGTGCGCCACGTCGGAGACCCTCGGCCCGACTTTGTGCCCAACTTTTTGACACCTGTTCTAACTTCCGGACTGAATTTCAAAATTATACTAAAATCTTGAGTTTTAGTAAGGCACTATGTATCAATATTCAGCTGAATGGGTTTGAAGCTCACCAACAAAGGAGTTTAGCAACACTAAGTGAGAAAAGTCGGGAAGAAAGTCGAAGTTACCGGGCTCCACTATTATACAGAACATTTACAAAACATTTTACAAATTCTTCGAAATGATTTCGGCCTTTAAGCAAGTTTCCCCGTCGGTTAAACGTAGTAAAAATCTCCCTCGATCTTCACTCTCGAACACAGGCCCAAAGGCAATTAATGGTGTGTAAGACAATCGTGTATATATAGACAGTCAGATTTCCCTTTTCCACAGTTTTCATCCCCGACATACCATGAAGCTGCAAAAAAAAACCCACAAATTGTCATGATATTTCGCTTTGAGGAGAAACTGTAACATAGAAAAAGTAGCTGTCAACAAGTCATATATTGTAACAACAAGTTTTTGTTAAGTTTTCATATTATAATCTTACATCTTCTCCTTCGTTTACCCCATACCACCACCCCACCCCCCAAAAAGAAATAAACAATAGAATATACAACACGTTCATATTTAACTACGAATTCTCATTGTTCACTTTCTATTGAAAAGTTACAAATGATTTCGCATCTATGTCTTATTTGGGTCCAAAGAGGAGGCATTTAATTGGTTTTCAGCCAAGATTTTTTATTTTCACTGAAAAGTAGCCACAATGCGATCTTATATTTTTAAAAAGGCAACAATTAAAACGTGTAGTTATCAAATTAACGTGTATAGTCTTTACTGATTTTTGTTGTTACTGTATTCCGTGAATCTCCCTTTCCTATTTGATTTGTTTCTCATATTGAGTCCCATTATTTTTCCTTGACCTGTTGTTTGATAACTGCTCGTAGCGTACATTTTCACACGTCTTCCAGTGCATGTAGTAGTACCACTCTTCTCCTTCTGGCCTAAAATAGCAGAAATAATCAAACGACAAACTTTGTGCACGACCAAACTAGATTTTGACATATCGGGGCTTCGGAAGCCGAAATCCAGTAGTAAACGTGCAGTTTTGTCACCAAAGTTAGAATAGAATGGCCTATATAAGTCACGTGATGATTTCGAACACGGCGACAAATCAGAGGTCTATCTGGGGGAATTCAAAAGACGGTCAGATGATGGGTTCGTCGTATCGCGCTGACCGCCAAGGTAAGGGAGTTCGGTAGGTATAGAGATGCCGATAACGAGGGCAATCGGACGGGTAGATGTCACCAGTAACTTTAGCCTGACCAACGATACACAATCCCCAGGTGAGAAGGTCCAGACCGGATCGAGCAATCAACCCCCTTGCCCTCTCCTCCTCAACAACAACCCCACCGACCCACGTGGATCCCCGAGCCCCTTCTAATCTCCACCGCCCGGGGCACCTCACACCTAACGCTCGATAATTTGGGTTCTACTCCCCCTCGTCTCTTCCCCTCTCCGCGCGACGATACCTCGAGAAGAGATGATAGAATAGGGAGAGCGGGACGAGATTGGACAGCGCGCAAATTAAAATTTCCTGTCCTTGTTGATCGAGCGGCTGGGCCGGTGAGTCACATGCAGCAGCGCTGCGCCTTCAGTGCGCGCCTTCATCATCGCCGACCTCATCATCATCATCATCATCACCACCATGCACCATCATCATCATCGTCGTGCACGGTCTTGGCGGCTCGGCTCGTGGTTAGAACATCACCCTGGTTGTAGCTTCAGAGGCACAAGGGGGAAAGGACGGACACAACAGGCTCGCGGAGTCACAATAAGAACTGGATGGTGGGCAGTTCCAATCTCTCGCCATCCCCCGACTCCTGTAATTGCTATACAACTGGAAAATTGAAGAGACCCGAGTTAAGGGGGGGGGGGGGGGCGCTGATTGCGAGTTCGATCACGCCACGGTTTGATTCCCTGGTATTTATTTTATTCTGATTGCAGCACGACTCGTGAATTCCAATTTGTAAGCTTCGATTAAAAAGGAAGAAGCACCGGGTTTGGTGTAAGGAAAAATAGGAACAGGCACAGTGAAGCCATGAAGGATTTTATCGTATGTTTTCCACCAAGTATTTTCAAATGTGGGAGTTTATACATGTGGGCGGTAGATATGGTCTTTACAGGAACCAGAGTGCACAGCCGAATGCACCCAATTACACCACCGCAGTTTCGGCTGTAGCAATGTGGCGATTATTTTGACCATTGTGCAACAACGCTTCATGAGTCACGTGCTCGGATTCGTGTTATACACGGGGATCTTTCCAATCTTTCTGTGCTAACCTGACGGACAACATCGCA
>JAULKO010000052.1:1687905-1709012 GCA_032356045.1 Mediaster aequalis | reverse complement strand
AGAAAGTTAAAGTACAGGGACAAAGGAAAACACAAAGCATTGTCCTCGCAAGGGTGGTAAAACACACATGGGTGTGTCCAGTGAATGACACTATGCTCAGAGTGATTGACACATCTGTATTTGGTGTGGCATAAGTAAAATTCGTCCATAGAGAGAAAACACTCACCCGCGGCTTCATCCGTGGGCGCCACTTTCTTCTTCTTGGGACGTATCATCTTCCAGGCTGGGATTTTAGGGGGCGGCGGAGGTGCCACCAGGGGGCAAGAGCGGGTCTGGGTGATGAGCAAAGGATGGGGGTTGACGTGGGACAGACCGGCTTGCCTGAGACGCTCTGATGCATCGGCCTGTTGAAATGAAGGAAAAATTAAGTTTATGTATTCATTCAGAACGACGTCATGTTGTCTTTCAGGTTTTCTTGGATGAAATTGTGTTTTCAAATAGTAATTATTTGTTTCTGTATCTTGTCTTCTTGTAAAATTGTAGAAAACAGACAAATTAACCCTAACCCTGCTGAATCCAACAAGTTCCAACAGCAAACATTTTCTGTTGGATTTTGTCGATGTCAGCAGTGAACAAAAGATCTTTTGTTCTGGCTGTTGGATCCTGTTGGATTCAGCAGGATTCACACTTCAGTAGCTGTTGGATATTGTTGGATCCAGCAGGATCCCTAACAAAATACTCCCAGCAGGCTTAGGGTTAAGATTCGGAGACAATCATTAGGTTTCAGAGCAGAAATTTACAACAAGGCAACTTGTGCATACCGCGTTAACAAAGGTTGAGAAGAACCAATTTTGCACACCACTGACATAGTATGTTCAGTCAGATTACATTAATGTTTTTCCAGTACCTTTACGGAATTTCCCCCCCAAATTTGACAAGGATCCCATATTTAGAGCATTTCATCGGTAGTCTTGAATTTTACAAAAGCTTTACCATATTTTCTCACTTTTAAGAGTATTAAACAGCAACCACATGCATATGATAGTCACAAAGTGTTTTCCATGTTGTTTACAAATATTTAAGAACTTTTACAGATTTCCAGAAGATTTCACTGATTTTTGCGTTGGTGGAATCAGCCCGTGCTTCGGAAGACTTACCATCTCTCCAAGGACAGATATTCTGATTGGCACTTTTGGTGGGTGCTGGTAACTGACAAAGACAGCTACCTGGGGTGTCTCTGGAATAATGGGGGTCGGCTGGTCCTTGTCTGTTGGTGGAAGGGGTGGGAGAGAAAAATAAAACATAAAACTTTTTGTTTTGGCAATCACCTTCAGTGTGTATAACCAACTTTACTTCGTGGATGCATAATCCAGGTTACTGTTTGTTTTAATCACTGCTTTCGGTTAAGCAGGAAAATGTGAGTTAATTAATAATGGGTACTGTTTACGCAACATGCTGACACAATACACAATTATGTGGAGCAACGTTGGAATTCATATTGTTGTGCTTTGCTGCTGTGCCGTAACTGCAAAAACAAAAGTACGAAACCATGTGGTTTAATATTACCTCTGCACCATTGAAAACTAATTTGGGGGACTATTTAAAGAGTGTGCTACTATGCTATCATTATCACTGTGTAAAATGATTCAGTCATAATATTTAAGTGGGACATATTCTAAAAGTTAACATTGCATGCCTATTGTCGTGCACATAGTTAATATGTGGCGTAATGATTTATAAATGATTTGGTTTAAATATTATGACATTAAGTCTGCGTACAAAAATGGGAGAAAATGCAAAAACTCCAAAACCTGTGAGATGAATGTTGTGAATACCACACATTTCACCTTGATGCAAACAATCACGAAAGATGCTCTTCACATGATCGTCATATGCTGACTGCATGCTGTTCAAGTGCTTGTGCCATGTGATTCACATGTGCATTTTTTGTTGCCACGCAAAACAATGTTTGATTTTAAGAGCATGTATCACATGCTATCCACATGCAAATCAAGTGTTCTTTCATGTAGCAACACATGTCAAACCACATGTGAAATGTGTGAAGTACATGCATGCATGTGACTTGAGTTTCACTCTCAGAAATATGGGTGAAAAAAAAATCAACATGTGGGTGATCTCTTGAAAATGGTGATTTTTAGATGATTTTAGGCAGTCAATCCATGCAACCGGGGGCCAATTTCATGGAGCTGCTAAGCACAAAAATTTGCTTAGCATGAAAATTCTTCTTTGATAAAAACAGGATTACCAACCAAATTTTCATGTGATGTATATTGATCATGAGTGGTATTCAGCTGTTGTTTGCTTAGCATGAATATCTTGGCTGGTAACCTGTTTTTACTAAGCAAGGCATTTTCGTGCTAAGCAAATTCGTGTGCTTAGCAGCTCAAGGAAATTGGCCCCAGACGGTTTGTGGGAATCATGCAAAAGCTTCATGCAACATGCAAAGTGTTTTCGGCATTCCTAATAAAAATCTGCAAATAAAATCATGAACGAATGATTATGTGAGGATTAATAATAGACGTAGAACTAATCTGAGGAAAACAGACATTACTTTACTGGGTTATTTTTAGGTTTGAAGGTTAGTCAAGATAAGATTCAGTCAAGCATGGTTTAGAGTTGAGTTGGAAGCATCCACATCTTGTAAACGTTTAGAGGTTAGTAGACCATTAAACCAGGATAAGTTACTGAAACCTAACAGGTAACGGTGCAAAGATTCTGAAAAAATTAAGGAGTCTGTCTTAATCTAAATGGATTGGACATTAGAGATTTTATAATTTGCACAATACTTTTAAGAGAGTTCATGCTATTTTTAATTGATCAAACTAGAAATTCATGCAAAAATTCATTCAATTATTTTGAACTGGTTCACATAATGTAGTTTAAGAGAAAACAGTGTAACGACCCCTGACAACGGCAAACCTAGAACATGTAGCAATTCATTCAGTGATTTCTAAGATGATACAAGATGACTTTTGAAGGGAAAAAGAAGACAGCTAGAATAATGTTATTATCACGCTGAATCCAGAAGTGCTGGCAAGCCTAAGTTTCGAATTAAGTTTGATAGTTTTCATAGCTTTGTAAGTTTACGTTGCGATGAATCGTACGGTTACAGGGAACTGTTCTTTAACAGAGGTTAAAAACTGAAAGGCAGTCGGCTGTAACGTAGCATCCCAGATTTCTGCCTGATCCGTGTCAGAAAATGAACATAGTGTGATCTTGGGCCAATTTCATGGAGCTGTTAAGCACGAAAATTTGCTTAGCACAAAAATGTCCTGCTTTGTAAAAACAGATTACCGGTCAAAAGTCCATGTGATTTTCATGCTAAGCAAACAACAGTTGAATACCAGTCACAAGCAATATACATCACATGAAAATTTGGTTGGTAATCTTGTTTCTATCAAGGATGAATTTTCATGCTAAGCAAATTTTCGTGCTTAACAGCTCCATGAAATTGGCCCCTGTTGGTTTTAAGCAAATCACTGGACCGGTTGTCATGTGACTAAAACTCAAACAGACCATTGGACAGTGATACAACTTAGGTACAGCTGAACTTGACTATGCGTCTGCTTGTCACACTTCAAACAAGCTACTATTGTGCATGTAATGGAGAAATACTTACAGAAAGTAAGAACATTTCAAAGTCGAAAATGCGAAAGACCGAGAAACAAGAGAGAAATCGGCTCGGTGGAAGTCTTCATAAGCCACATGCTAAGAGACCAGTTCATACATCACACTAACGTGATGTGAAGCAAATTTAATACATTATGCAATTATTCACTGTGAAAATCTGCCCCAAATTGAAATGTGTTCAACTTTTGAAAATTCAAATATTTTGCTCCCAACATAAAAAATGTGTTTCGCATCCACATTCACGTGAAGTATGAGCTGGGTTTAAGTCACAATTTCACACTGCAAAGAAGTTTTTGGGTGTTTTTTTTTATTAGCATGCTTCGTTAACAGACCTAGCAGCCCGTCCTTTTCAATTGGTCCTGCGATCAGTAGGAAAGAAGGTGGGTTTGAGCAAAGGGGGGGGGGGGGGGTTAAACAAAACAAAAGTTATTACAAGGCAGGTGGGGGAAGGGGTTAAGCTTGGAGAATATCTTGAATCGAAAGGAACCTGTTTTATCGTAAAATATTGTCTGTTTTGATACAGCTCTTTATACAGCCAAATTTTGGTTCAAAGTATAAATTTCACATTATCAATGTTTTGTGGCAAAATCTATTAAATGTGTTCAAACTTTTACACTGCGGCACAATTATTAGCTGTTCACAAATTAATTTAAAAATTAACTTCACAAATTTGTTACGCATTGGCATTTGTGGAAAACACGAACCAGACTTTACACAAGGAATCTGAACAAAACTCTGTAATAGCAGGGCTCTCCACGGGGAAAATTAACGCAGGGCGGCAGCGCCGGCGGGGCGACAGCGTATCGGCAGTGAATGTTTCCATATGTGTCACGTACATGTACATGTACTGTGCCGTGTTGACCGCTCGGTGGCGCACTAACAACGAGCGCCCTCTCGCAAAGCGATCGCCGCTGACGCTAAGGACAGTGGGAAAAAACAGCGACATCAGCAGTGGCTAGCTCAAATATCCTTTGCATTTTCCGTTTAAATGAAAATCTCGCATTCAGCATACTCACTGAAGACAGGTCATGTTTTAAAATGGTTCAAATATGTGGTTCATCGAAAATTTATCGCGGGCCGGTAGATTTAGGAAGGGGGCAGCGAGATGAACGCGGGGCGGAAAAAAAATAACGTAGGGCGGACCGCCCTGCAAAAACCCCTCGTGGAGAACCCTGAATAGGTACGTGAAAATCTACACATAAACAATATACACAATTCAAATGATGCACTCGGTTTACGATTATTTACAGCATGACATATGGAATCACCAAGTAGCAAATATGAGACAGAACACACTACTTGGATACACACTGACCGACTGCGCTAGAGAAGACTTGTTAAACAGTGATGAAAACAGCTCTCAAAAGTAACTTTTTTATTATTTCAAGACAGAAATAATTGCCTGTTTTATTGTAATATACCCTAATCTACATAAAACTACAAAATGACGAAAAAGTCTCTCAGCAATCCACATCCTCTTTAAGCAGTACAATTCCAGTACAAGGTATGTTGTGTACATGACAAATTGCAAGCCAAAGAGGATGATCCTTATAGCCAAATATTCTGTATATCGATGTTCATTATAATGGCGTTCTACAGTAATAGGGTGATTTTTCTATCTAATTTGGGATACTGGTTAGGTATTTAGCTACTTACGTTTGTCTTTATCCTTGTCTTTATCTTTCTTGTCTTTCTTATCTTCTTTGTGCTCCTTGTGTCCACTCTCCTTGCCTCCTTTCTCAGGTTTTTCACCTGTTGACCAATCATTATTGGCAATCAATACATACGAAATACCAATACAAGATCGGCGCTTGTACATTGTATTTCTACTTGAGGCTGGCGTTGTCTATTGGCTTTGCGAAAGGATTCAACACTCACAAGGCTAGCGTACAAAAATTGCGTTCTAAAAGCAACTGGCTTACCTCATCTGGGCTGCTCATCTGAAGCTGCTAAGCATAGAAATTTGCTAAGCGAGAAAAGTTTGCTTCATGTGATACACTGCTTTCAGCTGCCACTTCAGTTTGGCGCTAAGCACATCTACGAAATTCTCTTTAGCTCAGTGTGCAATTCTGTTCTAAAACTGGGCTTTGTCTTTCTTCAGATAGCCCGGTTCACCTGGCTACTCTTGGTGACAAAGAAAATCTTAATATTTCTCCCAAAGCAGGGGGTGAAATAGTTACATATGCTGAGATTGCAGCAAAGAGTATCAGTGTGCAAAATCTGGTTTGGCGTGGATGGGCATTTTAAAAAATCTTTGCTGGGAGTGGACAGGCAGATTTTCAATCCTCGATAAAACCCCACCAGTATGAAGACAACTTTCACAAGTACAGTACGTGCGACAATTTTTCCTTCATAACCGCAGGACTTCAGAAACGTACCTTTGCCTTCTTTCCCCTCCTTGGCCGGTTTGTCTTCTTTCCGAGATTCCTTGGTCGTCGACGAGGCCTCGTCTGACTTGCTGTCCTTCTTCCCCCCGCCGTCCACGTCGGATTCCTTCATCTGCTCCTCCAGGTCGGGAAGTTTGAACTCCGGTAAGAGTTGCTTCAGGAGAAGCCAGACTTTGTCAAGATGGCCGTACCTGAAATTGAGGTGGTAACGCACAAGTGAGACAGAATTCTTGCATCAGTGTAGAATTTGTTTCAGAAAGTTTTAAACAAAGTAGCACCACATGAAAACGTGAAATGCATATTTTGTAAATATGTTACTCAAAGCCATGCAAACAAGGGAAAACATTTTTTTTTTAATCATCTGTAAACATAAAAAGTGCAATTTGAATTATGAATAGAAAGCTCCGTTTCAATTGCCAATTTAAGATGCAACTATGTTAGAATTTAATAAATCAATCTGAATCTAACAGGTATACTTCATACACTTGGCCAACATTACAGCAACAAACTCCAAGTAGTTTTATTCATCAAATTTGCCTTAAATATACCAGGTTTGAAATTAGTTCAGTAATTAAAGCATTAGTCTTGTGGAAACTAGTCTGACAGTCCAGTGATTTTTTTCACTGTTTCACACTTTGACTTCTTTAAGTCCATCTCATTTAAAAATTTTATTTTGATTGACTTGAACAAGTATGAGCAAAGTTGGGCTCTCCCACAGTAACATCAGTTCATTTCATGCCTGCAAAAAATATGTTTCATTAAATGTTGATAGCCACTGGTCCTGTAGACATATTTTTGTTGAGTGACTTTCTTATGCAACTTGCCCGATGGTCTAGTGGATATCTGTATGAAATTCAAGCCCTGTACTCTTATAACTTGGTAAAATACATGCATTTGATTTAACACATCTTTACTTCTCCAAGTATAACTATTGGAGAGACAACATTAATAATGGATTAAGAATGCAGTCAAAAATTTAAACTTTGAAAAACAATAAAAATTAGTGAAAAACAATTAAATGTTATTAAACTAAATTAATGAAACTCCAACAAGTAACAGTATGTTCTCTTACAATTTCATATCAAGATGAAAGCAAAAGTAAAAGCTTTGCAAAAAACGAACTTTGCCATAATTGAACCCAACTCCAACTTTGCCGGAAAAAAACATTTGTTTACCCTCCCACACTATCCTGCTCTTTTCTCTCGGGAAACTTCGCGGAAAGATCCTTCAGCATCTGATCTTTGCCACTAGAGTTACGGATTTCCCCAGCTGGGTTCATGTCTTGTGAGGTTCCTTCACTGGACGGCAGTGCGTGCTTCATCGTTTTGTATAAGCTTCTTGTAATAGTGATCCAGATCCGTTAATCAGTACATTTGTTCACCATTTACGGTAGCCTGACTTCGTTCTGCAGTACGGCCAGAGCGGTAAGCCTAGTGTGACTGCGCGAAACGATGATAGTGAATACTCTACATACTCTGAGTTTCAAATATCTTCTCTTCCAAGACAGTGAATTAAACATTAAATTAAATTAATGCACCAGCTGGCAGTGAAACTCATACACTTTTCAAAACTTCTTTTCTTTACCTGAAATTGTCCTGCATCTAGCCAAGAAACTACGTGACATCGCCAGGTTCAAATGCATCGTCTCGAAAACGTTCCTCCATGGTGTTTCAAAAATGGCGGACTACTCGTAGCGCCTTGTAATATATTCATTTATGCGGGCGCGCTGGATTATGAATAACGGGAACATGACGTCGCTGTTGGCTTTATATACCGCGACTGCGCATGCTCACCACGGTTGAAGCCTGAATGAAACGAAGAATGAAGCGTTGCGAGTAGTCCGCCATTTTGAAATACCATGGAGGAACGTTTTCGAGACAATGCATTTGAACCTGGCGACATCTCATACTTTCTTAGCTAGATGCAGGACCCCCCAATTCAGAAAACAGGTTTTTTAAATTTATGAGTTTCACTGCCAGCTCGTGCATTAATTTAATTTAATTTTTAATTCACTGTCTTGGAAGAGAAGATGTTGAAACTCAATGTAGAGTATTCGATACCATCGTTTCGCGCAGTCACACTGTTTACCTCTCTGGCCGTACTACAGAACCAAGTGATAGTTATGTACGGTCAGAGGCAGTCAAGCTACATTTACAGATTTGGAACTTCACCTAGGCATTGCAGGCAATTGCCTCCATTTCCCCTGGTCTATGGCCCTTGAAATGTTCCCAGGGACATTTTGGTTTTCAAATATGAGCGCTGTTTGCCAAGGAAAAATTGCCTCGCCCTCTTAGAATGAAGTTCTAGGCCAAACCACTTATTGCAAATTATTCTTATTTTATGCGATCCAGCTTGACCACTGTAATAAAGTTGATAATTTGAAGACACAGGTGGTTCCTTTAAGGAGCCATGGTCGTCGAGGCCAGTTGATTCACACGTTGCTTCCAACTGATCACTGTATTGTGAATCCATCAATTGTAATTACAGTCGCCAAACTGAACTTCAGTCTAAAACAAAGAGCATCACACGGTGTCTTCCGCTACTCATCATTTTGTGCTCACTGGCCTTTATCTTCGGTCCTGACGTTCCTCTCTGGGACGGTATGGGGTCTAAAATTTTGCTTTAGGTAAAGTGATGCCAATTCTCAGGCTAATGAAATCAAAGACAAGGGGCCAATTTCAAAGAGCTGCTTAAGTACACAATTTTGCTAAGCACAGAAAAGATTTGCTTAGCAAAAATGGGTTACCAGCCAGAATGCCATGTGACGTGGATTGCTATTGACTGGTTCTCAGCTAATTTTTGCTCAGCATCTAAATTTGCCTAGCAATATTTTCTGTTAAGCAGCTCTATGAAATTGGGCCAAGGTTTAGTGGGACTGTTAAGGGAAGGGAAACGGCGACTTACTGCAGTGGTATTGTTTCTGGCAGCCAGCCTGTCAGTGCATGGATGACACTCACATCACCAAACTCGCAGCTACTGTTCCCAGCGGCATAACTGAAAATGGATCAAAACATGAAAAAAAACACCTAAAATTACAAATATGTATATAATTATTTCAGTAGGCAAAGATGCAAACAGGACAAAGTTATCCGATCAATCAATCACTAAAAATCAGATTAAGTTGGTCAAGTAATGAACAAAGAGGTGAACTGGGTGAGAGAGTCAAGGGGGGAATAGCACCACTTGGCCACCATTTTTCTACACTGCAAAAAATGGTTTTCTTAAAATGAGAAAATTGTCTTATTTCAAGAAAAAAATTCTTGTCACGCTCCCTAGAAAAATTTTCTAGGGAGTGAGACAAGAACATTTTTCTTGAAATAAGAATGTTTTTCTTATATTAAGAAATCCAAGAAAATCATTTTGGGCAGTGTACAGGCAGGGGCGAGTGTGGGGTCGGAGGAGAGGGGGGGGTGAAGTCCTAGTTTTCCTTGGTCATCATTCGTCTACAGGCAGGGGTGGGGGTGGGGGTGGGGGTGGGGCTGGTGGTGGGGGTGGGTGTGGGGTCGGGGCATAGTTTCCCTGGGCCACTACATGATGCGAGGACCCCTTCAATCCTAAGGTGGGTGACGCTGATGTAACAGGAGTCAGTAAACAAAGAGCTACTCACTCTAATGATATGACCTTGATGAGTGCTTTGCTGAGCAGCATGGGCCACAGTTCGTGCTGCAGTGTGGTGGCCGGCAGTAGCATATTGCCACTGTCGTCAAACGGTACGGTGTCATCTATCGTCACTTTACGCCAGCAACCCTGAAACAGCAGTTGACAACTGTGCAATTACCTCACCCGTCACTTCAAAGTTTCAGAAATGATACCACTGCAGATAAATGTTCCCATCACAAACAAGAATTTGCCAGCCACTTCCCGATAAGGATAATTGAATGCCAGACTCACCATCCAGTAGAGTCGAACGATGTACTTGCCGTGGGGGTTGTACTGGGGCTGGTGGGGGCCTTTCCCCACCCGGCACAGGGCAAAGATGTGGTCCCAGGGGCGCCAGTTGCGGGCCACGCCCCCAAAGACAGACGTGGTGGAGGTCTCTGGCTCGCCGCGCTCAGCAATGGAGACACGCCAGAGACTGGTGATCTGACTGATGATCCAACGCATCGTCTGCATGAGAATTCCAATAAAGGACATAACAACAGCATCCTCTGTTGCCGCCAATTAAAAAGTGGCAGGCAGGAATTCAATTACTTTTACATGAATAATTTGCAACAACAAATTTTCCACAGAAACAAATTTTATAGAAATTGATAGTATATATACCAGTGCTGTTTCCAACAATAACAAAAATAAAAATGAGTTTGGGAGGTGAAGATATTTCTTAAAAGTTACCCACCTCGCAGTCGTTGATGTGTGAGTTGGCACTGAGCAAGTCGAAGTCCAGGCCGTTGTCGGGGTCGAAGATGACCGGAAGCTTGTCCGCGATGAAGTCCTGCGGCCTCTGCACGTGGTCAACGCGCATCCTGAGGGAGGGCGGCATCTCGATACGGCCCTCGGGATCATCAAAGAAGTGTTGCTGTGCGGTTAAAAAAGAAAAATTATCAGCTGAAGTTGAAGAGTCGAATACAAAGCCTATGTCTATGTAACATAATGGCCCCACATGGGAACTGAAACAATGTGGCACACAGAGGAATAACTAAGGGGGAGGGGGAACTGGGGGAACTGGGGGGGGCATTGAAGAGGGTGGCATGTGCCCCACAAGCCAAGGCCTGTGCCCCACAAGCCAAGGCCTGTGCCCTCCCAGGCGACCTCCAACTGGAGATTGAAGTTATGCACAAAAAAGTTAAGACTATTGTATTTTCTCCCTGAAGTGCCGCCCAGTAAAATTGGTGCACTCCCTTGTTGCCCCCCCCCCCCAGTAAATTGGACCGCTGCTGGTGATACAGCCAGGAGCTGTTCTACAGGGGAGTCATACTGGAACCTAGAACCCCCAGAAAATTCAGAAGAAAAGCAAGAACAAAACAAAATCTTTCTTAAAAACTTGGGTTTTTTTAAAAATAACTTGTACTTTTTTGTAGAAAGTCTGTAATCTAAAGAACGAAAATATAATCTCAAAAAATGCTTTTGAAACTTTTGAAAATCAGGTTCACACAAACTAGTATTCAACTACTACAAAATAATGTTAGACCCTAAAATTGTCCGTCTCGTGAATACAGGTCCCTCTTGCCACACCCCTAAAGTTCCTATCTTGCAGCACCCTTAAAAAAGGACAGATTCTCACCATACTGCTTGGACTTTTGCCTTTCTCCTTCTCTTTTCCTTTGTGTGGAGCATCCTGTAAAACGGTTATGGACAAAGAAATCTCAAAGTTCAAAAGAAAAGTAGCTGAAATAAATACCAATATCTTGGAGCATACTAGTACAATGCAGCTCGTGCAAAGTTTTTAATCTGTAAAACTCTTTATTCTTTAAACTTCTTAAAATTCTTTGAATAAACAGATTTTACTTTCAGGAAATTTACCAAGTTACATTTTCGTTCTCTCTACTTACATTTTTATTCTTGCCATCAAAACCAAGATATTTTTTTTTAAAATACAAAATTTTCGGATTTCAGCTCTGGCTGAGATAGATACAAAGTGCTTCAGCTTGCAAAGGTCAGACAAAAACATGTTCCTAAAAATATAAATTGTTGCCAACTGAACAATAATTTAAACACTGTTGTCTTAACTAGTAACATGTTTTCAAAGAGTTTCAAGGTTCAAGATTTGGTTGCCGTGGATTTGGGTAAAACTAAAAACAACTTGAGGGTCAAATGATAAAATGTACCCATTTTTCTGCGTTAACGTCAGTGTCGTTCCATTCTGGCCAGATGACTAATTTCTGCTTCCTGCCTTCCTGTGAGCCGACGACACTGGCAGCAATGGACGCGGCTCTGCAAAACAGAAGGAACAAAAATTTCAAAGCATTCAATTTATCATTTCATTTCCCGACAACTCTCAACTCTGGAAGCATGTACTGACACACCTTGAAGACAAAACTCTGCAAATAAAAATAATTATGTAATAGTAATGTGTTGCTTATACAGTGCTTTATGCAAATGTCTAAAAGGGCTTTCGGTCATCAGGCCATGAGATCAGTTTGTATGCAGCGCAATCTGTTCTCTATCCTCACAATATACTCCTGGGTGGAGAGAGGCAATTGAAGTAAAGTGTCTTGCCCAAGAACACAAGCACCATGATCCCTGGCGGGGTTCCAACCCACATACCGCTGCACATGACAGTGGCGGATCCAGGATTTTCCAAAAGGGGGGGCGTGACTATTAATTTTGTCCCTTCCTCTTTTTTCTTCTCTTTTTGAGTCTCTCTCGCTCTCTATATCTTGCCTTTTATTTTTTTTCTGAAGGAAAAAGGGGGGGTGTGCGCCCACCACGCCCCCCTGGATCCGCCCCTGCATGAGTCAGACACCATGACCATAGGACTAAGGCTTTCTACTACACACTATGTTGTTTACACAAACAATATCAATTTTTTGTTTCACAAAGGGAAGAAAACACACTTCAGATACTGTTGAAACTTTCACCTGATCAGCCTGCTCCCACAGCCCTCAGGAGAAACAGCTGACTAGAAACTAGACAGCGTTGCTGCTCCGAGTCACAGCGCCACACAATAGCACGGAAAAATAATCACAAGTTTAACGGAAACGGGAAGAGTACATTACTGTGCACCCTCTTAAGCACATGACCAACGACATGAAAATCATGTCCCTGCTTACACCGGTCCGAGACAAACTGGTGGGTGATCTATTTATAACATTTATGATGCGTCCGAGACAAACAAAAAGGAACGGACAATGTCTATACACATTGGAACTCAACGAGTTTTCAAACATGATGTGGCTTTTTATACGTTAATTCAGACAAGAAGTAAACCAATGTACAATGTGTTTGAGGTCTACTGCAACCTGTGATGTCTTGGTAACCCATACGTAACCTGTTTTTACAAAGCAGGACATTTTTTGTGCTAAGCAAATTGTTGTGCTTAACAGCTCCATGAAATTGGCCCCAGGAAGCAGTCAAACATCAAACTCAGCCACATAAAATTATTTTAAGCCCAAAAGAGCCCCTTTCTCTGCCAATAAGTAACTGATTGTTATGAAATTTCATATGCAAATGAGGATAATTGGTAATTATCCGTGTACAATTTAATTCCAATTAATCAAAGAGTTTTGTATTTATGTTACAAGTATACACCGGTCGACGTTCAGTGGATGCACGGTTTATATTACAAGGTTATTGAAGCAGTCAGTGCAGTTTTCATCCTGCGTAGGAAAATGTTGCATTACGGCATTACGCGAGAACTGTATGTCAGATTTTTATAAATTTGGTGTAAAAATGTGCCTAAGGCATCAGCCAACAAATTCATAAAGGCACAGCAAAACTACAGGGGGCAGATTCCCCCCCCCCCCCATTGCTCTTTGATGGTTAAAAAATAACAGCCTCAATACGATCAATGTTCAACCATTGTTATCATATTTAATACAATAGACTTTAATGTGAATTGTTTCTCCCTCATAACCCTACACATTGATCCACATAAATCTGAATGTAGAGTCCAGTTTCACGTTCATAATAATCTATATCAGCTTTTCTTCACTTTTCAAGTGGTATACTCCACCAAGGAAGGAACAAAGTCTCTAATTTCAACAAAAAAAACAAACCACACATCAATTTGAAATCAATTTAAAAAATCAATGTCAATGCAATTATTGACCTAAAATTTAACAAGCCTGTTAAACCACTTCAGTTATCAATATCACAATTTAAGTTATGAATGTCACACGTAGCTTGCAATCGTAGTTGAGACTCACACATCCAAAGTTAAATCAAGTTACTCACTTGGCCAAAATAAAGTCCCGGAGTTTAGCATTGATACGCTTAGCTTGAAACGATGCATTGGCTTTAGATGCCATGCTAAAAACAACACCACGTTCTCCAGACGCTCGTCCGTATTTTCACTGAAACGCTGCCAGAAATACTTCTCCTCTCTGGAAAGTTGCACGTCCAGTTAAACTAAGTGATCTCGACTGTCGTCACCAATGTGATCTCACACAAATTTGAATATGAAACGTCTCCAGCACTTGCGTGTTACAAACTCCAAAATTCCAAAAGATCAGCTTGGCTATGAAGATAACAGTCAATAGTCAATAGTCTAACCGGGAGTCAAGAGCATGTTTAGGTGTGAAACATCATGTTCCCTGCTGTAATGGCCACTTGAAACTACCCTAATTGGCACTTAAGAGTGCTTTGTAAATTTACAGTGAATCTAGGGTAATTATCCACTGACCCACGGGCTGGCACAACTCAAGAAACCACAGTTTCATCAGAAATTTACGATGCAGGAATGTGATAAAAATCTGACATCCGGGGGGGCAAGAGTTTTTAAATAATTTTCCGTCTCACTATTGTTATTAATAGCACCGACAGAATAAAATGTTCTGCAAATCTGTGCAGTGACACACATTTCTTTTCTTTTTTTTTGCTGTTTGTAAATTTTACTTGCACAAAATCAAAAAGTTGTTCACTCCACCATCCACGTACAAACTATTTTTTTTTAAATGTCACTGCATTGCACAATGTGGAATCTCACGTCAAACACATAAATGACATGTAAAGGTATGCATATTAATAGACTGTAACCTTACAGAAGTTACATATATATTGTAACAAAACTGTACAACTTCATTCTCCAATAAGGTACCTTTTCAGCAAACCTGGCGTTCCATAAACTGATAAATCTCCAGAGTCCAAAGGTTTATAGACACACATGAATCCACGCACTGATATACCATGTAGTCTACATACAAGCTTGAAATCACTATCGAGACTGACAAGCTACAAGCCTCTAAACCTGTTCTTATAGATTAAACAACAGCACACTACCCTTCCAGAAAACCTGATCAATATCTTTCACACTCGTACACCAAGTGAGGATAGGACATATTACAACCACTGAAGGATTACACATGCATCAGTTGTTTGATTTTTATCTTAGCTACAAAGATTCACTGGGATTGTCTTTGGGTGTTGGGCTTATCCCTTAACATGATTAAATGCTAGTCATGACAGGTGCTTTAGAATGGATTGACAATAGATGCACACCTACCTGATTAAATATTTATCACAAAATGGACCCCCATTATTCTCAACTTGGTAAGGAAATTGAGCGTATGAACATGCAAGCACAGACCTTGAAGACCAAGGGAACAATAAAGGCTTTCAACAAATAGAATATTATCAGGTCCTTATATGATGTTGTCAATACTTTAGGAACGATTCCCTAACTTCCATTCTCTTAAATGTATACTCTTTAAAATCATGAAACACTTGTTTTTGTTTGTGTTTTTATTGGGTTTCAAAATTTCTGAAATGTGCATCTGCTTTCATCTTTTTGTACTCAAAGGGAAATATTCATAAGCGAATCTGAGAAAGAATCAAGTAAAAAAGGGTTCAATTTTTATCACACAGTGAAAAACAATAAATGTTATTTTTCAGAATGACTGTTGTCAAAGAATGCAGGGTTCTCCACGGGGGAAATTAATGCGGGACGGCAGCGCTGGCGGGGCGACAGCGTATTGGCAGTGAAGTTTTCCATACATGTGCGCATCATGAATGTTATAAACAGATCACCCACCAGTTTGTCTCGGACTGGTGTAAGCAGTGATCGTATTTTCATGTCGTTGTTCATGTACTGTGCCATGTTGACCGCATGGTGGCGCGCTATAAGCAGTTTCACGGTAATATGCACCATCTTGCTTACGGGGCAAAAAGAACACGCGTTGCTGAGCATGCACGTCAATCAAAAACTTTTGCGGTTTCAAGTCATCATGCATTTATTCAAATATGCATTCGCGTCTAGCAACGCGTGTTCTTTTTGCCCCGTGAACAAGATGGCGCATATAACCGTGAAACTGCTTATTAAGAACAAGTGCCCTCTCGCAAAGCAACCGCCGCTGACGCTAATGGCATGTCCGATATTTCCGACAGTGTGCAAAAATGGCAACATCGGCAGTTGGTAGCTCGAATATCCTTTGTGTTTAAATGAAAATCCTTCCATTTAAATGAAAATCTTGCATTCAGGATACTCACTGAAGACAGGGCAGGTCCTGAAATGGTTAAAAATGTAGTTCATTGAAAATTTATCAAGGGGCGGTAGCTTTAGGAGGGGGGGGCAGCGAGACGAAAACGGGGCGGTAAAAAAATAATGCGGGTCAGGCCACCCCGCAAAAACCCCTTATGGAGAACCCTGGAATGTATCAATCAACCCTTTACGTCGAGTTTGAATAATATTGCCGAATCACCACAATGTGTGTCGTTAAACAATTCTAGCAAAATTTAAAATAGGAAAAAAAATTCAAATTTTTGACATTGCCTTTTGGCATTATGGGCTGTCTCTTCAAAATCTGAAAATCAAATAATCTGAAAATTAGTCGTTAAGGCCTACACTTTTTTTTTATGCTAATACAATGTAGGCCTATGCAGAAATTATGCAATTCTGATCTAAATTCAAGGGGTCTACTCTAAAGTAATTCAAGGCTTAAGTTGTATGCCACGGGCCTATTCTGAATGACAACAAATCATAATTTTATTTTCATAGTGGATATTTTGCCAGGTAAATTTTAAAACAGTTCAAAAGGCATTCACTTCACAATCATGGAGTTGTGAGATCGATTCTAAAAGTAGGCCTAAAATAAATGAACAATGAACAATAAATAAGTGGGATTGTTTTTGTTGTTTCCCCTATCTTTCCTTAGCCTTTTTTGGGGGGGGCCTATTTGTTTTTCTTTGGCACAATGGACAACATAAACATATAGTAAACTTGAAACATTTTCAGGAAAGAATTCCATATTCCACCGCCACCTTAGACTTCGTGTACAAAGTCTATGGGCCATAACAGAAAAAGTAATCCACAGCAGGCACACGTACACAGGCACCAGGGCACAGCGCCATGTTTGTTTGGCTTTTCAAAACAATCATGTCAACTGGACAGCGAAAACGATACGAACTTACTCCTTGTTTGAGGCGGAATTCACCCTATTTGTTGACTTTTTCTCTTTGGCAAGCTTGGAAGACATGTCTTTGGTATTCTTTAGCCCCAAAGAGGCTTTAAAACCGGCGAAAATATGTGGTTTTAATAGAGGATAGCAACTGTGAAGTGTCCCGTCGTCAAGAACAGGAGTCAAAAGGTCAACCGGTGCTAGTCTGGTACTCGTCCAAGGTGTGTTACATAGACGTGAGTTTCGCCTGGGTGCTCGAGATAAGGGACTTTGGGCAGTGCGCATGCGTACTTAATTAAAGGCGGCTCCATGATTGCAGTATGTGCCGCTGACAGGTGCTACAGAAATTAAATTAAATTTGTCGTAACAGTGCCCAAATACTTTCTTTCATGCCGGCATAAACTTATACTAGCAGAATAAACCGATGTAGGCAGGAAAAATGATTTTTAAAAATATTTAACTGGTTTTCTTATATTAAAGCTAAAGCATAAAGGACAATAATGATAAATGTTTTTAATGTATTCTACAGCACTTTTTTTCCATTATGTATATTTTCAATGTTACTTATTACATCTTGGTATAAATAATACCTGTATTTGTTTCATGATTATTTTTGCTGTTGTTATAACTGAACTTTCTGACGATGATGGTGATGATGACGACGACGAAGAAGACAATATTATTGCTTACCATTATCACAAGGCCTTAGTATTTTAAAAATATTATTATAGCACAACTCACTCATCTTCAGCGATTGATAGTGGGACATTGGAGTTTCCAAGTCCGCTCTTACGACCCTCGTGACTACCGGGAAGCACAGACCCTCTCCTGTGATCATCCGATCCCGAGCCAGACGGCCGCCGCGCCACATCAAAACCAGCTCCCGGTAGGCCTAACGCCCCGGCGGTACGCCGACGGTCATGGCTAGGCCTCTTGATGCCGTCCTCGGTTAGCGAACCACCGGGGAACGGCGAGGTGGCCAAGGACATTCGCTTCTCGGACAACTGGGACCGCCTGGCGCGGAAACTACCGGGCGATAGTGCCAGCGGTCCGGCCGGGGAGGCATCCTCACCGGCGTCTTCGGTGTCCACGTAGAAGACCGGCCGGGCCAGGAGTTTGTCGGTGTACTTGGCCGCCCGGTCGTAGATCTCGTCAAGGGTCAGTGGGAGGGTTGGGTAGGTGACATCCCGCTGGTAGGCCATGCCTGGAGCCTGTCCCGCCTGGATCGAACCGGGGAGGTTATGGGTGGTAGGGGAGCGCATGAGAGCTCCTCGGCGATCTCGAGCTCTGGACATCTTGAAGGCTGAAACTGTACCTTTCCTTCAAAGTAATGACGCAATTATATTAGCTTCCGTGTAGCCAGTCCTTGTCGGAGCACCGATTATCGCAAAATTTACAGATCACCCATCAGACTGTATAATGAGAGCCCGCTTTCCTCCAATGTGATCACGCAACAGTGAGTGATGAACTGCGAGATGGAGGGGAAAGTGAACTCTAATAACCAAGCGCTCGTTTCACTGCATTACATTATGCGTGTAACTTGTATTAATTTCTCGCACGCATTACATTATGCTTCCACACAATGAATGCTTCTCCGCCTTTTTTTCCATGTAAACAAACTATCCCACTGCTCTCAACTCTCTCAAATTTCCAGGGGACAATCTTTTCGTTGAAAACTCTGGTAAAGGAAAGCCCACTTCTGCCCTGTCCAACAAATAAACAAGATTTCTTCCGGACGATGAAGAAAGTGTCGGACTACATGGACCGCTTGTAGGACTTGTAAACGGTTGCCTTCTAAGGTTACCCGGCAAGGGTTTGATGACCGTAACTTGGTAACCTAAAATTTGCCAACTTGAAAGTCATTTCTCGCGTGGCCGATCACTTCTGTCCATCATATCCGTTTCCGTGAACCGCTGGCTAAGAAATCAAGCACTGAACACAAATAAATTATCGTGCAAATTTCCGTTGAATGACCTCAAGTTTCAAGAACTTACATCGAGTCAGATCTAGAAGTATGATGCTAAACGCAGACTTGATTTCTTTCGAGTCTTTGCTGAAGTCACTCACTCGTCGTCATGCATGGCAACCAGACTTGAAACCGTCAATGACGTGTATGTGCTGACTGTGTATGTATAATGTTTATAAACACGAGGAACATTCAAAAGGGCAAAATCCCGTGCTGCAGGCGATCTGTGGAACTTTTGAGCTCCAGCTTTGCCGCACACAAAAGAAGCCTGGAACAACAACTGGTTTGGTCGTTTGAAATAACAGCAGTATATAAACTTATGTTGGCTTCTTTGATGGGTAATTATACTAACTTGTTTATTTTGCTTTTATATTTTGTAACAATTCGTCGCAGGAATGGCCTGATGCCAACTGATTTATCAAGGCAGCATTTGTCACTCCACACTTTGAAGAAATCAAGCATGAATCTCTTGGCCTGTAACATGCAGTATTTTAGGTTTACTCGTCAGTCAGGAAAAAAAATCCCCCACGTACAATGATCTGGTTTCTGAATCTTCCTCTTTAGGTGCCGGTGATGTAGGAGATGAACAAGTCCCCGATAAGATATCATCCGGAAAACACAGCCTTCAACGTTGGATCCCGGTGCGGAGATGATTGGCTCAGTATTCACTGAGTTGTTTTTCGTACAGCCGAGTGACCACTTGATCGTCCACAGTTGAAGTGGTCATTAAATGACCAGCTCCATTCAGTGATGTTTGTCCTGGTGATGTGACTCCCGGGACCGCGTGGTACCTACTGGAATGAGCCGAGCAAGGTACTGACTTCTGCATCCCAAAATGCAACAGTCCCTCTGAGAAGCAAAAGAGAGCACGCGCTTCCTATCATATAGAATTTCCCCAAACAATCATGTGTAATTTTATTGGTACATGTTGAGATCTGGCCATTGCCACGTGGAATATAATGACTCCATGGGCTGTGTTATGGTCATTTTGTTTGGGAGGGCTTAATTGGTCAAACCCCTCACCGTATATCCCAAGGAGACCCCACAAAAGAAGTCTCTGTTTGTTCAGCCGATCATCCCGCAATCACTGTTGTCTCTCCGTTCAACGATGACTGTAGCAGTGGTTTGTGTGGGTCTGCTTAGTGATGCAGGTTGTCCAATAGGGAGGTTTAGATGCACGTTACGTGGGCCTTCATAACTTGAGCCTATGCACATTATGCGAAGCAGTGCACTTTTTTGCAATTCGGATTTGATAATCATTCAATACCTATTTTTGGCGACAATTTAGAATTACCTAAATTACCTAATTGTTCCGACGGGGAAGGGAGTAGTACAGACAGAGAAGGAGACACGAGAGGTATTGGATGATATGAACGGGAAGCAAGATAGAGAAAATGGATCGTAGTAACAATTTAATGCGGTGAGGGAAAAACCCAAAGAAGCTTGAAGTGAAGCCGTTCCATTCATAGAATGCGCATTGCCGGGGATGGGGCCCTGCATGCTAAGGTGCACCAAATTGTGTCTATAGTGGGTACTTCAGTGAGAAGATAGAATTGTTTGGCTTTGCCCGACTGCAGTCTCAAATTGGGGCTGGGGGGACCCAGGCTGGGGGCCCCACCGATCTTAACCCCTGCTATATTCAGCTCAGTCTCTGTCAAATATCTCGGGACTGTTTCAGCAGAATTCCTTCGGCTCTTTTGGAGGATGAGCAACTAGACAGTGGGAATACTTCACCATCAGTGGCAATCATTGTAATGGAGCGTCCTTTATTTCTAGCCTCTAGCCGAAAGTCCAACAAAGTGCCCCCGTATCAATAAATGACATGGTCTTGGCATGAATAACACACCGGCCACTCGTACGCGCACTGAGCTATGAACATGAGGCAATTCAAGTACGGTTTTGACTTGAGAAGATGCCTCATGGCCGCCGAGAGAGGGCTGGTTGAAGGTTAACACCTACTTTACAACCAACCAGACACATCAATAAATAACATTCATAAATGTCTGAGACAGTTTCACTATTCCTATTGGTCGACAGCCCGTCACGTGGGTGTGTGATGACCCGATCTTTACCATTCAATAATAACCCGATAATAACCCGATCTTTACCATTCAATAATAACCTCGGAGGGTCGTGACCACAGTTAATGGACCTCGCCTTCGGCTCGGTCCA
>JAULKO010000052.1:1540650-1552115 GCA_032356045.1 Mediaster aequalis | reverse complement strand
TCAGTCATCCGATCTCAATGTCGGAAAATTATTGGCGTGTTTACACGTCCTCCGGCGTCAAGTGGTTAAATTTAGAATATTGTTAATTCATTTAAAACAGCCAAAACTTGTAATGTGGGTTTTGGACGGATCTTCATCAAAAGCAGAACAAATCCTCCTAATGTAGAACAAATTATGGGTCCTTCTTCATCAATTAATGATGAACTGTTTTTCCTCACCTCTCCAGTTTTATCAAGTTCAGGGAAAGGTTTGCAGATGATGCCAAACAGTCTGGAGACGGAGTCGAGGGTTCGTCGCTTGGAGTCATACAGCTTGAATATCTCCTGGAACTCGTGGAGTCTGGACACGGCCTCTGCAGGCTGGACACCAGGTACAGCTGGTCCTTGGGAATCAAAACTGTTGCGGAACTGAATCACCTCCACTACGAACAGCTGAAAGAAAATTAACCATAAAATGATTAAAATTAGCATTTCCATGCAAGTGGAGTTAAAAATGTGACACTTTTACATTTTCAACTTGGAAATACCATCAGGAAGTTTACAACAACAAATATCATGTTTGTGAGAATTTCAAAGTTTCAAAGTTTGTAGTGAAACTCTCTGAAGTTTTATTGTTGCTAAATTCTTGCCGAATATTGGCTATTGACGCAACGATATTCTGTCACATTAGCACTGGGCTGAAGTACAGATCAAGCTTTAACTGAATAATTGACCCAATTATCTGGGATGATAAGCACAACCACCCACCTTGACTTGTTTATCCAACTCCTGCTCAAACGCTCCTCTGCGTTCCCGCAGCAGTTTGACCCGACACTGCTCAGCAAGGTCAATGACCTCTTGCCAGCTGTCTCTCAGCTGCTCAACTTCCTCCACCTCAGTGCGGGGAAGTCGGAGTTTGTAACTCCTGGGGGGCGAAAATATCGATCAAAGTCAAGATTTACAGATTGATAAGGTTTGAGAACACCAACGTTAAAACAATCTGCAATTATAAGCTGTGAAAGCAGACGTTAAACTTGCTTTTCATACAGATATTATACCATTTTCTTGATGTTATAGCATGTCAGCTGAAATAAAACTAAATCATCTCTCCTTTCCACAGGACTGCAAGTAGTCTTGACTTTTGACCCCATACTAACCTGAGGTCAGCATACATGGTCTCTATGGGCAGGTAGATCTTGTCCACTTTGTTCTCCATATCTCTGACCTCCTCCAGCCAGTTCAATGTCCCATTGAGCTGGTCAAGGGTCACCACTGCGGCCATCAGTCGTGTCTTGACGTTGTTGCGGTACATGACAGCCTGATCAAGTCTCCGCTGCAATGGCAGATTGTTGAAACCAAAGTAAATTATATTTGTCAGATACTGCCTATTTCTACGCCTTGGAGAACTATTCAAAATGATTCTTTTTACTAATATTATTACTTGCCAAGGATATAATTATCCACATTCATATTGGAATTTTTTAAATTCTGAGTCGATTGTATCAAACACTATTTCTTTTTCAGCCCATAAGTTAACTTCATTGTCTATTTTTAAAACTTTTAAAATAACCTTTGTGTGATAGCAACAACAAATAGATAAAATAAATTGTATTGGCCCAGTATACGCAATCAGCATTTGTGACTGCACCTTTGTGAGTGACACCAACAGAGGGCGTTTTGAAACCTACCTTCGCTTCTTCATGTAGCACCTGGGCATACTGTGTCTTCCACTGTACAGCAAACCCATACAATGCATCGGTGATAGGGCTTGTCCCTAGACACACCGAGCCTACAGGGAGGATAGCTGGTACAGCTTGGATCTTCTCCTCGATGTGAAGGAGTCTCTCCACCTCCTTCTTGATGGCAAAGGTACCCGGGTCGTTATCAATGAACTCATAGTAGGCAGCGTACATGTCGTCCTTCCAGAGGAAGTCGTAGAATTTGAAGTGGAAGAGGTGCTTGTCGATGACACGCTGAAGATCTGTGAAGGAAACAGTGATTGCAGTAAGTAAACAGAAAACAAGGTTAATAATAAAAGGTAACAATAGATTAAACAAGTCTCAGGAATTGTACATTAAAAGAGAGAAATAAGAATTTATAATGGTAAAAACAAATGCTCTACCTTCAACAACTCCGTCGAGTTTCATCATGGTACTCTCGATAGCGGGTTCCTGGACCACCTCTGTTAGGAAAGGTTCCCCGATATCCCCTCCAGCCCACCAACAGATCTTATCGGCGGTGTTTAAGACCACCTCAGCGATGCGGGCCAAGGATGTCTTGACTGCATCCAGGGTGGGGGCAATGATGATGTTGGGAATGGAGAACTTGACGGCTACCTCAAACCTGGGACAAAGGAAGGAAGAATGAAATGATGGGTTTGGTTTGGTGTGGAGTTCTGTGGTTACTGTCTGTGTGATGATTTTCTTTTGTTGGGGGAGGGGCAAACCAAAACTTTCCAATATGAAAAATCTCTCTGAAAATATTCTTGGATATGTTGCTGGACTCTTTCTAAAGTGATTTCTGTGCTCGACTGTTAAGCTACCACGCTGCGTACAACGGAAATGAATTTTGAACCATTTATGCTATATTGACAAAACTGCTGCACCAACCTGAGATATGTTATCTCGTGTGTCTTCTCTGAGGTCCAGGACATATCAGATAGGAAGGAGAGCGAGGATGTTGCCCTACTCATAGCTGTGCTGGTCCTGCTGTATCTCCCTGACATACCAGACATGCCAGTGCTGGGTCTACTACGACTCTTGCCTGGGGTAGAGGGCATGTGAGGGTCGTCCAGCCGGCCATCTGGGGGTAGAGGAGGGGAAGCAAGCTCACGACTGATGGCCTCGATGATGCCTTCACAGCCAGCAGCTTCAGCGAGGGTGATGAGGGTACGACAGATGGAGGACATGACAGATTGGTAGACCAGCTCTGAATAATGGTCTGGGGGTGAGAATTGCCAAAGGTACAAATTATAGACAAATCAGAGTAAACGCATAGAATATTTCACAGACAAAGTACTTGCTCTATGTTATATGTACCATGTGAATGAGATTATGGTGATAACCGAGTAACATACTGGCACAAAGTAACTAAAATTGTCAATATAATGTTTAACAATTAAGCACAGGATTACCACAAGCAATTAAGTTGACTTCACAAGTAGCATGTACAGTCACTACTTTTAGACTACAGCTTCCGTCAAGAGCTTTTCCGGCATCCCAAAACATTCCAACGCTGGGTCTAGAACTATATGCCTTACTCATAAATGCAAACGTGAACTCTTTGACATTTTCTTTTTGGCCGAACAGCACTTTTCTCACAGAGGCTTGTCTGAATTGAACTTAGTTTGAGCAAGTTTCACAACTATCCACAGCAAGGTCACTCACTGATGAAAAAATAAAACTAACAGGTGCAGAATTACTAAATTACTCAGAGAAAACGTACAGAGTATGTCCCCGATGACCATATCATCACCAGTATCACCGCTGGATGGCTCAGTCCTTGGTGTGATGTTCATGGTCTGTTTGCCAGAGTGATGCCTCGACCCAGCACTGAGGCTCTGATGGGGGCTGTGGGAGGGACTACTGGAGTGACCTAGGAGGATACTGATCAGGTCATGGACAGCTTCTTCTATCTCGGTGGTATAATCGTGGAGTTGGGTACTACGGTCGCTGACGCTTTCCAACATAGCTTGGGTGAACTCTTCTGGGGGCTGGATATGAGATAAAAGAAATGCAGGCATAATGCTGTGACTTATGGAGCTATTATAGAAATCTACTTGTTGATCGGATGACCAAGAGGAAGTGCAATGAGTCATGAAATTCTGGTTGGTCTTACCCATGATCTGCTGAAGGCAAGGTCCGTATCGAAGAGGAAGAGCTCGCTTATCTTCTTGAGCTTAGCGTCAACCTTGGTATCAATCACGTGATTGACACTGTCCACCTTGTGCTTCAGTTTGGCATTAGCTGGAAAACGACGAAAGAAATCGGAACAGAGAGATACAAAAAAATGTACAGCATGTACAATTTTTTTCAAATATAATGTCACACTTGATCAATTTTTACATTATATAACACTCAAATTGGTCAAGTCTCAATTAAGTTGGTACTATCTGAATTTCCTGAGGTTTTAATTCTTGAATCCTAACAATGAAATTCGAGGTCAATAAGTGGCCATACAGTGTCATTTGCAATCAACGACCTGAAATGGAATTGGTTACCATTGGTACAAAAGTATTTCATTCCCTCATGTAAACAGGTGGTAACATCACAAGTGCTGGGGCTCTACTGTGATGAACACAAACCTAGACATACCGGTGTGAACTTGGTGTAAGAATGCGTCAATATTCATAGAGTTCCAGGCCAATGTGGTCAACCCTGGCTGTAAAGTGACCGTGACATTATTGATGTGAGGTTTGAAGAGACTGCGGACAGGGTCTCGGATGGACGCGATGATGTCATGGAACTCCTTCAAGCAAAGTTCCAGGTGGTTGAAGTAGCTCTTGAATCTCTGCTCCTAGGGATTTGAACATTTCAAACATACCACAAGTTTTACAATACGACTGAAGGGTTTGTTAGGTGGAAATGTGACAGAATGTATGTACAATTCAATAAAAATTATGATTTTCTTGTTACCGCCAGCATTATTTTCTTTCTTGGGTGCATATTTCAGACAGTGAAGATGTTCTGTTAGAAACAATGAATCAATCTCTCATATCAATCTATGAATCTAACATACCTGTTTGAGAACCATCTGAGCTGAATCCGGTATATCAATTCCGAGCCTTTTTAACCAGCGACACTCATGAATCAATTGCAGAACTCTGTACGAACAAATGTTCAGACAACATACAATTACACTTCACGCAATCATATTTTTCTGACGAAGTCAAAAAAAATACTGAAATGGTGCAATTCATGACAGATGATATCAGTGATGCAACAACCTACCCTTCATCTGCATTGACAACCACTTGTCCCGTCTCTGGGTGGTTGATGAGTAACGTCGCCCTCAGTCCAGCCTTAGCATTCTCAATGTGAGCCTTCCACTGAGTCAACCACAGGCTCTCAAACGTCACCAGCGCCGTGGCAACGCGGTTGTAGAATCGGACGATGCGGGAGAAATCCCGGAGGTGGGTGACGGCACGGTTATCACGGAAGACCTTCATGGGGTCCTCAATGCGTTGTAGGAGCTGACGAGACCAGGAGATGGCACCAGCTACAGGGGGAGCGTTACGGATCATTGGTGGTTCCTCCTGGATGGATTGAGAGACAACAAGAGACAAGCGAGTGATTTTCTGCGTCTAGGATATCGCTTACTCCTGAGCCTAGAAGAATATTCATCAAAGGCAAAATGATGTACAAATATCTTGTAAAACTTGAGTACCTGTAAAGCATTAAGTGTAACAATGAAAGCACACAAAGTAATAACAACAATCAAAGAATCCTTGCATCCCTAGTAAATGTTATGCTTGCATTATGGTCTCAAAATTCCAATCATTCATAAACAGTGAATAGGCAGCAATTGCTTTCAGGAAGAAGTGATTGCCAAAAACACTCAAAAAGTCACAAAACACAATCTATAATTAGGGAGCCTGAATATAAAGACAACAAACACTAACCCTCCTACTCTAGCTGACGAATTGTACACAGATGTCGCAACAGTCAAATTCAATCAAGTGACTGTTTTTAACTGCTACAAATACTCTGTGTAGTGTATTGGATTTTTGACTCTCTTTGACAGTTTGAGCAGTACTAGGGCTAAACTACGCCTTTCTTACCTTGTATTTCTCATAGATGTTTTTGACCTCCTCTAGGTCTGCCTCGTACCAGTTGAAGATATCTACGTACTTCTCAGCGATGGACCGCTTCATCCCTTGACGGTAGGCTACTGGAGTAAACCTGGTGTGAAACCATCAAATAAAGGTACATGTTACTGTAAAAGAATTTCCCTCACCCCGTTACCAATAAAATACCGTACGGGAGTCTGTAGGCTCAATGGCCAGCAAAGTCTAAGGTTAGGTTATAAGTTTTGCCAAAATGTCATTAACAATTCAACATGCATAGCCACATGGCACGGAACTTATGTTTTCCGAAATTCATGTTAAAAGAGTAATTTCTTTCTCTTAAGTAGAGTAACTGTCACTACGTGACAGTTACTCTAGCCTGTTAAACTCGAACAATGTAATGTACAATCAGGAGTTGACAAAACTTTAAGAACAGGTTTGTCAATTGGGCTCTTTTGCTCAGTATAAAACACTTTCATTTGCAAAAAAAATAAAAATTAAACAACAGATACAAGAGACAGCATGATACTAATAAAAACAAATGATTACATAAAAGAAATTCCAAACCAAGTTTCCCTATCCCAACAAAAAACCAAACCCATAGCAAAATGTCATATTGACCTGGTGATAACATCCAGTGCCTCATGTGTCTTCATCCTTCTTAAGAACACCGCCTGGAGGTACGCACACAGATACATCTCAATCTGTTGCACAGTACTCAGGAACTCCTCGTAGGTGTCACCAAATTTCTCCTTCTCCTTTCCCTCTACATCCAGCATGATGGAGGTGTTGATGTGAGAGGAGAGGAGTTTCTTCATGGTGGTGATGTGGTCCTTGACGATGGAGGAGATGCTGGGGCCCTCGTCATCAGCATCATCTACGTTGTACAACTTCCCTGAGATGGAAGATAAAGTAAGAATTAGGAGGATAGGGTTGGAATGAGGTAGAGTGTTTAAGGAGTTTTGAGGAGGTAAGGGCTTGAACTTGGGACGGGAACTGTGGGGGTTTCTGATGTTAAATTGGGAAAACCTCTTGGTATCTCTAAAAACGTCTAATAGATTGTTCATCCTTCCTGATCGAAGCCTTTTGAAATTTAATCAACAAAAAGGCATAATAAGTTGTCTGAATCTAAAACCTTGGACACCTCCGAAGTCTGTTAACACCTCCCTCATATAAATATATCTCAAGTAGTTACTCAGAAAAGCAGTATTGTAAACAATACAAATACCAAATCTAGGAAAATCTGTCCCTTCCCAAAACCTCACACAGAAACCACTTGCAAAGCAACATTGAACAATTCTAATCTAAACCTTAGAAACCTCAAAGTCTCCTCACAAAATCTCATTCCTGAAAACCTCTGAAGAACTTACTCAAGAGTGCAGCATTATGTGCAGTGATGCCTGTACTGCCATGGATCAGATCATGAACCTCATCAGCATTGGACGGTATCTCGCTCCCCGTCTGCTCCTCAGGATTCTCCTCCTTGCCTCCCTCCTTCACACCTTCCTCATCCTCTCCATTGAGAGTCTCTTCCTCCTCAACGATGGGTAGGATACCAGGTGCATGGGGGTAGGAGGTCTTGGTAGGGCTGACCGGTTTGATCAGTGATTCAAGGGTTGGGGTAGCTGATGGAAGATTTATTTCGATTAATAACAGCAACACTGTTCTTTTAATGAAAAATCATTATATTGAATTTAGTCATTGATTATGGACCAATTAGGAATTTAGCCATCGATTACAGATAGAGTTAGAAAAGGTACCAATCTGTCTAGTATTATTTATCATAAAATTGGGTAAAATCATTTGACTGATATGAAATGACTTTGAATGGCACCTTGTGTTGGAATGGAAACAAAATAGGAATATTAAAGTGCAGTGACCTAATCGGGAAAATACACCAAGAGGGTTAAAACAACTCAATTTGTAGCAAAGCACTGAAATAGTTATAATCCAATGGACTTGGGGTTCAAGCAAATCAATCCAATCTTCGTTGCTACGTCAAAATAAAAAAAAATTCCCTGTAATTTTCTTAGTCATTCTCGACTTATTTCAAAATGATGATTCAAGTGCATACATGCTTCAGATGCAATTCTGCATATTTCATCCAGTTTCACATTTTAGTATATACCACTGGTTTTGTATTTACTACAGCCTAATTGCTTCAGTGTCCCAAGACACAGTCTACTCTCCATGACAACGTGACTTACTACTATTCTCAGATGGATTAGCCCCTCCCCCGGCCCCTCCCCCGGCCCCTCCCCCTCCTCCTCCTAGTGCTGCAATCTCTGTCCCATCCTCCGTGGCATCATCATCCACTAACAGGTCCTCCCTCCGTGGGCGTGGCAAGCCCTCGGTGCTCAGACCCAGCTTGCTGTACTGGACTAGGGTGTAGACTGCGTCGATCACCTGCCTGATACGAGCACAGAAGGACTCCATGTGACCGAAGATTGACTCCTCATCGGTGAAGGGAACACCGTGGCCATGCTCAGAGTCCCCTGAAGATGAATCATGGACATTTTTCAAATCATTGTAATACTACCCAATTCTATCAAAAGATTTTTTCAAAAATGAGATTTTGAAATGCATATTTTGAAAAAAATTTCAAAACTGGTACGTGATTGTTGTAATACTCAGAAAAGCATCTGTTAATGATGACAGATACTTGCTGGAATTTGATTACAATCCAATATTTTCAGCTTTGTTTAAAAATAGTTAATAAAAAAGTGATGAGTGGAGATGGGTAGATATTTTTTTCTAGAAGAGGGATCAATAAAATGAAACGGTGGACAGGGAAAAGGCAAAGTAGTATTTCTTAAAACAAATTTTCAAAAGCAACTGCAAGACAGTCAAACATTTTTGAATGGATATCAACAAACATTGGAGTCTTGGGGCTAAACTGCATCCTTTCTCAGACCCCAAGACACTTACCAGCCACTGAGGGTGTCTTGGATGCCTTACCCATCAGGGTTAGTGCACCCCTGGAGTAGGCTCGCACCCTGGAGGTTGGGGCACCCAAGGAACTGATGGATGGAAACTGCATCAAGGTGTGAGCCCCGCCCAGGTTATCTCGCAGAGTACGTACGGTGTCTCGATAAACGCTCTGAGAAATCAACAAGAGGCATGATTTCATTGGAAGAAATGACTGGCAGACTTGTAAAAACCTTGTTGCTTTCTCAACTTTAAGTGATGTGTTTCTTACAGTTTTAAATAATTTTTTGTATTATTAGATCACATTTCTGTCTGCACAATTATTAAAAACTCTTTGGTAGTTCAATGAAAATTCATCAATGAGAAGTAAAAATGTATATCTTTGGCCCGTTTTATACTTTTGTCAGAAATTCAATTGAATTCAATCATTGAGTACAAAGTGTAACCATTAAAAAATATTCTTCCAATCAGAAAATCCACATAAAAACTTATAAAACATAAACACTATATAATAAAAGAGGAGAAAGTCAAAAATTCTAATAAATACTGCCCCAAAACACAACGAAAGAAAAGAAAAAAGTCATTAAAAAAAATTATGAATTGTTTATTGCAACATCAGGAGCAAAATTACAAATACAATTACAAAATATTTCCTGGTTTGGGAATTTTTCAGTCAACAATTCCAATCCAAACTCACATAAAGCTTCAGGCATGCCTTGAGACGACCAAACAGTGTCTCATCCCCTGGTTCACCCTTCCCATCCTTCCCCTTCCGCCGGCCTGCCCTGGTTCTCCCTTGGTGATCAGTGGAATGGACCCGATTCTCTATCTCTGTGTAGAACTTGAGCCACAGTAAGTCATCCTGAGAGGGGGTCATGGTCTCTGCTGTGATGTACTCCTTACAGGCATTCACAAGCTGATTGGTGATCTAGTGTAAACAAAGAGGTGATTGAAATGTACATTCATGAAAGGCTTAAAAATGTTCAATACATGTATGAAGACACTATACATTAACGCGAAAAACACAAAACGTTTTCAAAAATATCTCCGAACGAAACCTCCTCAATAAATAAGCACTCACATGTTATTGTTCACATCAAGGCTAATTCCTTTCAACGGATGTTATAATTTATTCATAAATAATTTTGAATCCAAGCACGTTTATTCAGTTCTTATCACCTCTCCTTTGGAAGGACATCCTTGTTATTGTTATTTCACTTGTAGGTCTGTTATTAAAATTATAAACTTTCTGCGATGATGTAATGTTATAAGTGTGATATATGGATGAAGTCACAAAAATTATGAAATCAACATCTCAGTCAGGAACAATTGTCAGAAACAGAAAGCCTTTAATAAAGCCGTTGTTTGTACTTACTGATCGACATGAAAGAGACAGAAGTAATTCATATTTATTTATGGTAATTCAGAAAATTGGATGAAAGATGTACTGTCCGGGCTCTTCAACAAATTCAATTTTTTCCTTCTAAACAATTTTCAAATTGTATTTCTCATTTTAAACCCCACACCCCCCCCCCCAAAAATAGTTTTTTTCTACTTTGGGAGCCTGCAACCCTCATAAAAAAGGCTGATATTCTTGGACGTTTTCACGTCTCTATCACAACAACAAAAAATCCACCCTACATGTATGTGAACAGAATTATTGTCAGGCCACAAGTAAATCAAAATTTGTAAAGTAATAATAACTAAACGTGGGTGTAATCTTTCATTCGATGTCTCATTTAAAAGTAAACAACTTTTGTATTGGTAGAAAAATAGTAACTGAAAAAAATGTATTTGTCTGGGTGAAGCTCAAGGAGAGCAGGGACAGTACATCTGTGAGAATTTACCAGGGAACTCTTCTTACACGTCATGTTCTAAGAGTCTAGAATCAGTATTTTGAATACCCTTTGACATTTCTTTTGTGTTTTGCAATGTTAAACTCACTTATTTGGACATTTTACAACAGGGATATTTACAGTGTTACATTTTTGTTCATTTTGCTCTCCATACCTTAGTAAAGAGTAGCCCCAGATAGCCAGACCGTGCATAGAATCTACAGATAGACTCCATCTGCTTGACGCTATTAGCCAGTCCAGGTAGGGCTGTGTTGATGATGTCGGCTGGGGAGGCGCTGTGGTACAGATGCTCAAAGTGACGACGGAGAGCCTCCAAGTATTTAACCTTGTCCTTGGTTTCGTTGGCTGCATCAGTGATGCTGCAAGGAAAGGAAAACAAACACAATTAAGGTTTATTTCATCATCTGAGACAGAGTCCAAATTTGTTGAGAAAAGTGAAATGAAATAATCAAACTAGCCAACAACCACTTCACACAAGGTGAACAAATTCAGCTGTTGATGGGTAGGAGAAAGTGTACATATTTTTTTCCAGTTTAAAACAGGGGCCAACTCCACTCATGTAAACAAACAACAGCTAAGTACCAGTCACAAGCAATATACATCACATGGAGTTTTGGCTGGTAACCTGATTTTAGTAAGCAAGGTTTGTTGTGCTTAAGCAATTTTTGTGCTTAAGCAGCTCTATAACTTGGCCCCAGGTATAATCTGACACTGAAAAACTCATTCCACAGTGACTCAAATGAGAATAAAACCGGGGTAATACAGGTGAAACACTAAGGGAGTCAAAAGTTATCCCCCCTAAAAAAACATGTAAATAATGTGTTCCTTCCACTACCCTATTCCGTTAAAAAGTGCATAGCCCAGCAACCTCTCTCCCTGAAGAGGTGTGGCCTTCCATTCTCAGTGTCCCTCTACCAA
>JAULKO010000052.1:1098789-1111071 GCA_032356045.1 Mediaster aequalis | reverse complement strand
AACAGTGAACAATTTTCATACTCACCTCAGCAAATAAGATTTCTGACAAAGGGCCACCGGCAATATTTCTTATGCTAGACCATCTTATCGATGACTTTGCTGCAATCTGATTGGCCCAAAGTGACAAGTAAAGCACAAATACAACAAAGCACAGTTTCTCATTGGCCATTACAAGCGAGTGTACTGGTTGACTGTTATATGCAAATGCTCACTGACTGATGATTATACGGGGCACAACGGATGTGAATTTACTGGAATTTGGGGAAATCCGAATAAGAATTGTGTGTGGATCGACAAGTGAAGACGAGAACACATCAACTTCAAAGTTAGGCACTGATGAACTATATTGCATCTACAAACCTCGGTTTTTTTTACCCTGTAGTTTAACAGCTGAATGATTCAGAAAGCAGGGCCAATGTATTCAAAATGGGGCAGGAAAAAACACACCACATCTTGAGTTTATTGGCCCAGTGGAGCCTCTATGTGAACACCTCTTTCTGGGGTTATTGCTTTCAGTTACAAGGCACTGAGCCTTTTGGTTCGGTCTTTCTTTAAGTAGTCAGGGGCCAATTTCATGCAGCTGGTAAGTACAACATGTGCCAGGCAAATTTATTTGCTACGCGAACTTGAGCTGAGAACCTGTTAAAAGCAATATACATAGGTTTAGCAAACTGGCATACTTAGCAGCTAAGAAATTAGCCCCAGAAAAAAAACTACAGTGGTCTATATGCTGTGTGCTGGCTGGTGCCGACATCAGCATGCTGAATAAAGTAAACTGTGCTAAGCAGCTTTTTGTTTTCTGGTAGTTTTTCTACAGAATTAACCACCGGCTGGAATGAGCATGAAACATCCATGACAGTAGCAAACTTATGCTGTGTTCTAAATGCATTGTGTTCAGAATGTTCACGATACCCAAGTAGGAAACCAGCGTGTTGTATCGCCTTGTAACACACTACAACACATGCATCTGTATGCAGAGTTGGTGGTAAAGCGACAAACCATACCAGATTTCTCAACTCTGCAATGACGTATCGTAGTTGAGTACTTTTTGACGAGTATGAGAACAGAAAAGTGCTCGAGTGAGTGTAAATACAAGCATGTGTACTTTAACCCTTGAGCTGTGGTCGAGTACTTTTTGACAAGCACGAGTACGAGTACAGAAAGAGTACTTAAATGAGTACCACAACATTGCAACTCATGAGACCAGTTACCAGGATATGTGAACAATATTTACAACTCATGCAACTGGAACACAGCATAAGAAACATTCTACATTAATATTATAGAACTACAAACAATGACTCTTAAATGTTTACGAAATCACCCCCATCCTCACAATGGAATGCCTTCCTAGGTCAGCTGACCAACTAATACCTGATTTTGTAATGCAAAGGTGAAAGATTTCAACCAATCACCGCACTGAGATGTTCCATGACAGCCTGATGTATTAAACACGAATATTCATTGCCAGTGACATCGGTGGAGCATTCCATTGAGAGGAAGGGGAAATTAATAGGAAGACATAACAATGTTGAGAAAAAAAGTTAATTTGAAATCAAATTTTGTTACCCAAAGCAGGGGTTATAAAAGTAACCATTGATTTCAACAATTATTAATCTGAGGTACACATCTTGCATTTTAATTTACAGGTGAGAGAGTGCCATGTTAAATATCGCAACCAAACAGCAATTTGGCAAATTGTTTGGAACAACGTTTTTGTTGATTGGGTTGTGGGTTAGGCATTGGCCTTGGAGTGCTAGAGTTTTTTTGTTTTTTTTACACATTTAGTGACACTGGACGACTTTTGAGACGCTTGGCGACAGTAGAAATAGTGGACTATTCCATTCTAAAGAGGTTATCCATGTTGAATTGTGTTTAAAACGGAAAAGGCCATTGAGTCTGCTGTCTCCTAGACTTCCCAAAGTCTCGCAATGTATTCTTATCCTCTGGTCAGCAGATGGGAAGAAAAATGTTGCCAGGTTTACAAATTCAAGTCGTTCCTTGTGAAACAGTCCTTGAATTTGGATTCAATTTCAGAATCTTCCAAACCCCAGATTGAGGATTTGGCACAAAGGACAGAAGACAAAGACAGTGTTATGCAATCTTGTCAGACTGACCCTGAAATGCACATTCCATTGTCACCAAATAATTCCACTGCTTTGTCAAACATCTTCGCAGCAACATCTTTCTTCCCAAAACCTGTTTATGCATTGTATGACAATGGCAGTTATAAACACGCACTGCTCACTATATTAGTATTAAAGGTTAAACTTTAAAGTTAAACTTTCCTGTGAAACATTAATTAATGACAGGCATTTTTTCAAAAACTGGATTTGGTTATTTCAGAGACAAAAAAAGCGGTGCTTGGAGTAAGTACAGGTTACAGACGATCTCCTGAAGTAGCTGAAGTCTGCCGCAAGGTACCGGGGAATTCACACAAATTGGTAACCGAACTAGCAGTCACAGTGGTTGTACGTAGGAGTAGGGCAAATGCTTGTGACCATGTGCAGTAGATGCTTGGATTAGTTGCTCGCTTAGTCAATGACAGCTAGGGTGTTAATGAAACCAAAAAAGAAATAAATAATAAATTGGGAAGAAAAGGAAAAAGAAACACAGTGTTAGCTTTTCATCTTTTGTTTTAGTAATATTTCTTGTTTGTGGTTTATGTAAATACAAAAGACACAGTAGCAAATTATATTAAAAGACAGATCTGTACACAAATTATCACATGCATGATAGGATGTCAGAGGTCGTGACCCGGGCCACCAATGACGTGACAGGAGCCACGGCTTTTGACCCAGGTCATCTTGAACTCTGTGTAAAATGTACATGTAACTAAAAGAAGCTACATTGAGGATCATTAGTAATACTGGTGCCAACGAAGTGTTCCCGTCAAACACTGATGAAAATATTGGGCTGTTGTGCTGGAAGGTGGCAGGTATTCCATGCTTTTTCACCAAGTTTACAAGTTTTAAGAGTTAGTTATCACCCGTTGAAAAAGCATGGAAATTAGTGCATTTACTGACAATAGAAATCTTATCGCATCAACAGATTCTTGTTTACTTTGCGTTTCTTTCTTATTGTTGACTGTCAGCAAGTATTAAAACCGCCAACTGGCAACAGTTACACTTTCACTGAACTTGGCAAAATGACTATTTGATTGGTTGTAAATGGCAGTTCTTCATCACGATGGCCAATCACAAACAAGGGCAGAATGAGGCAGGTGTGATTTAATGGTTGTTAGTTCAAATATCAAGACTGCATACAGCCCGACACCAGCACAAGGCCCTGATACATGTAAGCCCAACTATGACAGCTAAAAATTAACATTTGCTACAGCGGTAATGAAATGAAGAAAAAAAAGCTCAGCAAATCAAGATAACTGGTTAGGCCAGGAGGGAGGGGAAAAAAACACCAACATGTGACCATTGGCTGTTTATGATCAGATGTTACAATCTATTTTGGGCACTCTTTAATGTAATCAGCTTAGAAGGGTCCACCTAGGGTCACCTGGCGTCACCTGACCTACATTACAATGGAGAAATCGTGGGGTCAAATCTAGTGCCCAGTGGCTTTCATTAAAGATCTCTTCACTCTGATTGGTTGAGAAAATAAACCTTCATAAAAGAATCTGATTTTGCACGCTAATCGCTAGGGAACAGGTTCTAATAATATCTCCATAGCTGTTTAATTATAAGTGATATATTAAGCAGGATAACTTAAAAGATGGATACCCAAAAAATATGTGAAAGACAATTAAAAACCACTTCTACTCAACAGTACACTGTGTGGGTTAATCAATGATCAAGAGAAGAGAAATCAAAACAAACGAACTTCAACAAGAGTGTTTTAGAAAGGGTCATGCTCGAGAGAGGGGTTGTGAAATCGACTAATGTTTCGGTTGTTTGATTCACCAGTAAAAAGCGGCAAAAACTTAAAAATAAAAGCGGACAGGCCATGCTGTAAATAAAAAGAAGAAGCAAGATTCGAGACAGTGGGGAATGTAGAGAGGCTCGCTTCACATCTCTGTACCCCTGTGCACTGAGAAGTTAAAAGCAACATACACAACCAAGGATTGGCCTAACAATGACAACAGAGGGCTCAATTTCAAGATGGCCACCACGAGGACTGGATTGTGTTTCTGTGGCACTTAGAAATTCCATCAACACCAAATTGAAGTAAAAGTCAAAACGCAACTGTGAAATACATAAATACATCCGTGGTTTCAACAATGACTCAGTGTGTCCACAACAAAATGTGTACAGGTTTGGTGGAGCTTCAAGTATTGTAATAATTTGACAATGAATATGCTATATCTCAACTGAAGTCTAACACGAAACAACAAAGACAAAAACACAAACTTAATTGAAAAAAAAGAGGATTTTAAGATTTTGAGTTTCCTAAAAGTTGTAACTGTAAAGCATGTGATACGTGATATCTTCACAAGATGAATGGATACTACATGTACAATGCCAAACACAGTAAGCGGACCATTTTTTTGTCTTGTCTTGGTTGTGTATGTGCACAATTTACAGGCAACACGGTGCAACTGGTCACGTTGTGTTAGTTCACTGTTACACTGAACTGATGAAGTTAGTTCGTAGTTGTTTTTTCTTCCCTTACACGAGGATAGCCAAAAATACAAAAATGTCCCAAATGCATTGAAGGTGGCTCAAATAATGTTAAAATAAAGGAAACGTTATAAAACATCTTTCCATACGCAGGTGCACCATCCTTTTTTAGGCACAGCCCTTCCTCCAATACGCTGATAGATTCAACGTCTATTTTGAAACCACCTGAAATACATTCAGACTTACACGTTACATCCATGACCCAATACTAAAATGGAAGGAAAAGTGCCAGCCCAGATTCCAAATTGAGTTTTCACTGTCACAAATAATAGGATTAGAATAGTCTTTGGTCGGGCCAATTGAAGATTAACAATAAATGATTACTATGTAGAAAATATCAAAGATTCCAGAATTCCAGCTGGTTTGTGTTCTCTGGGCTGGGGAGTCTACACATGCAAAAAAAAACAACTTTCTTTAGTACCAGTTTTTAAATTTAATTTTAGAAGTATTAATCAAGATTCCAAAAAGAAGATCAAGTCATTCCTTATTAGGGTTGAAATATTAGTCAACCTCCACCCCAGGGGTGAGCGGGCAAGTCCTCCTCCCCTGGGCACGAGGTTGAATATTAGTGGATGTCTTGAACAGCAGGAGGCCAATTTACCGTCTTTCCACACTGCGTTTTCATTGGCTAGGCTCTGGTGGGATGGTTTAACGCTCACGTAGTTCGTTCCGTGGGGTTGGCGTTTGTTTGGTTTTTGGCAAAAGTAATGAACGTTGTTAGAAAAGTACATTTGCGATGCTTTAGAAATAAACCAGCCTCACATCAATACAAAAATATATATCAAATTTGAGATATCCAAAAACAAAGTTTCTCTAAACCTATTACAGATGGAACGCAGTTTTCCATATTCTAAGAGTTTACCGGTACACGTATATTATTGACTCAAACTTGTTACCGACTGTATAATTGAGATAATTGATGTTAAGCCTGCTTCACTGTTAAAGCATCACAAGTTGTTAAAATTAATATTAATAAATTACCACATGATTAACCACTTGTTGCATTTAAAAGTTCCCTTTTCAACATTCTACACTTGGCAAACTTCCTAAACTAAAGCAATTTTGTTAAAGTGAGGGTATTACGACATTAGAGAAGTTAATATAGCATCGTGTTAAACAATTCTGGAGGATTAAACATCAATCGAAAACATGAAATTTGATTTTAGAGGTCTGCCCACCATCATTCCAAGGAACGATGCTGGCTAAGACACGCATTCTTCACCCCCATTTCAAATGGAATCATCTGTAAAAGCACAGTACTGATAATTCCATTCACTGGCAGGCGGGGCTGAATTATCTCTGAACTTGACATGAATGACCAGAAATTGGAATAAGCTGTACGACCGTTCTTTTTCTGTCATTTTTTTTTTATTCAACCAATTTTCTCATCTTACACACGGACATGTAATGGTAAATTACCGAAAAAAATAACCCTCACTTATAACAGTTTCTCCTACTTAAAAACACATAACATTCGTAGCTTAGAAACTGTCCAAACATAACAAGCCGGTTCCTACTTCACTTCCACTTTGACAGAAACTACATGTATGTATCTGTCTCTCTACTGGACACTGGCACCCAGCAAAGTGAACAAACTAATAAAAACACACACTTGACCTTAAACAGAACTGGTCAGTCTTCAATCCAGTAGCTTTTCAAGTTCTTCACCTTTTCAACTTGTTTATATGTTTGAACAGTTCAACTATTCTTAGTCTTCTAAGTGTATCTACCACCACATAAAATAGTACTAATATATCACCGTCGGAGACCCTTACACAATATAACAGTCTAAATATGGAAGACCAAAAAAATAAAAAAATATTGGCTACACAATTTCCCAAAAATATGCAATGGTATAAAATGTAAAATAACACACAAAAATTGAGTACAAATTAAGGCAAACATTCACAAAAATATATAGACATTTAAGCTCTTCCACCCCATTCAGTACTTTTTCGTTCTTTCTTGTGTTTTTTTTATAATGAAAATATATATAATCTTCACTAAATAAGGTTGAGCTTTTTAATATATATTTTCCCATTGCAGTCCCCATACAATATCATAAATATACAAATACAAAAAATATAATACTTTTCGGTAGAAAGCAACAGAACAAAAGAAGTATGACTTTTTTGCCCATTCTAGATTTTAAGTATTGCCACGACAACGGTCGATCTTTCAAGGCACAATCTTTGATCTTGGGGGCAATTTGTGCGGTTTTGTGCTAAATTCTTATGCCTTAATTAATTTCACAATATCAAGCTCACATCACTTTTGAATCTCCTTTTCTACCAATTTAAATTATCCGACGAGATGAAGCCCCTACTGTTTAAAGACTTTGGGTTGAAATTATTGTATCAAAAACTGCCGTAGAGTTGTGTGTTATGTTGAGTTGCTAACAGCTATACAATATAGCCGCAAGTTTGAGCTGAAACTGATTTTCGATGAAAAAAATGTGTTTGACTGAAGACAGTGGAAGTATGGAACAATGGAAAAAATTCAAGTCCTGATCATCGTAAGAGAGAAAAAGGTGATGACTTAATTTGTCCAATAATCGGCATTTTCAAATTCATGTTGCGGAACATTATCCTTCCCCTAAATGTCCATAAAAAAATTATTAAAAAAAAATCTATTTTACAGAAGACGCGGCTTAAAATTAAGAAAAAAATAATAATACAACTCATAGTGATAATGCCCAATGTGTAAGTACAAAATTTAGACTTAAAAAAGAAAGAATTTAAAAAAATGATTCCACAAAAAAGTACAATTTGCTCTGTAAAAAGGCACTGCAGGGTAAAAAGCAAGTTGCATATTCAGGTACATGTACACTGTCTATTGGTGATCTTCCGTATGTTGTGTTGAAAAATACAAAAATTTAACCCTTGTTATAAAAAGATATTTACAACAGTACTGACTGCATCTTAGTTTGGGATTTTAATAAACATCCACTGACCAACTGCTTAGATTTTAAAATTCAAACCTGTAATGAAAATTTGAAACCGATATGCAGCGAAATTTTTCTGTTTCTTTCTTTCTTCTTCTTTTGTTTTTGGGGGGAGGGGTTAATCTTTTACAATTAGAAATGCCAGAAGTGAATAACCTAGTGTTTTCATACGAACACAACCTGTTTTGGTCTCAGTTGATACACTACAGGCTTTTGAATTGGAAATCATGGAGGACAGATATCCATATCCATGAATATGCGTGATGATGAATAGCTGACTGTGGTTATCATCACCTGTTATTCCCTAAATTTGGAATGCGGCTAAATTTGTGGCGATAGCCAAATGTCTATTTTGTTTTTTAGATGGGTATAATAATTCCAAATATCTGTTGAAATTCGGCTTGGAGTACTTCTTACTTCAGGAGATCATTAATCATACATGCAAATTCTGTAAAGTGCCGTTCAAATTACTCCATTAGCGTCCGACAGTGTTGCTGAATTTTTCATATGTGGATATGTTTTCACCACTGGCTCCAAAACGCAAGGCCGTATTCGGAGTGAAACTTCCAGTTTAAGTCAATTGTATTCTCATGAAGTATGCATGGCTATCATGGCATTTCTATTGGTGGCAACAACTGACCTTTATTAGAGATAGTGTCGGAGAAGATCTTTGAGAATTCCACAAACTGTAAAGTACCGTGCAATTGTCTACCACTGCATTGAAACTGCTTTCCCCTTGAAAGCATCTTTCGTACTGCACTAGGGTACGGATATATGAATTAAGCAGATAAATGACGGTTGCTTACATATGAACTTCTGAAAATGTAAAATACATGTACATAAAGACTGGCTTACGAGCGGACAATTTGACCAGTCACAGCACCATGAGAAATGTACAGTAAAGCTGACTCTGTGCATACTTGGCACTTTACACATTCCAGGATTATTTGTCAAGCACAAGTCCCACAGAGTGCTACAATCGGCTTGCGATAGCAAATGCTAACATTTTGAAGTGCAGAAGCTGTGGACCCAGATACGGTGCCCTGGACCAGACTATTGAGACTTGTCATAAAATATCGTTTCGGCTAAGTGCCTTCAATACTCAATACTCAATACCTATTTGAAAAGAACCCAACCTTTAACACTGCTAGGGTTGGTCAATGGATGTTAATCAAGTGTTAGAAATATAGTGAACCAAAACAAAATAATTTTTTTTAAAAAGAATTAGGCAGTACTGTACCATGGTCTGTCATGACATTCATGACATCAGGGGGTTGGGGAGGGGCAGTGTCGCTCCCAATACCATGCCGGACAGCTCTGCGAGAGAGAAGCCATAGACACACACACACACACACACGCGCGGTGAGAGAGAGAGAGAGAAGGAGAAAGAAAAAGAAAAAGAGAAAAACCACGGGTTAAGCCAAAAATCACCGGTTCTGTTGGTTGGTTAGGAAAGCGCCATTGGCTGTTTGGCTTTTGACTGTGTTAGTTTGGTTTTTTTTCCTTGTGCTTGCTCCTACGTATTTTGTACGTCTACAGCTAGTAACTGTATAAATAGTTAAAATGTAGGGTTACACATCTCTTGACCACAATTTCACGTGAAGGAATCGTTGTACATCTATGTATATGTATGCATTTGGTAACATACAGTGATCAAGTACAAATACTTTGACGAAAGTGTTGATGCTGCCCCAAGCTTTAATCAGTTTTATCGAATGTATGAGGACATGTCTCCAACTGCCAATTCCACCAAACTCTACTGCAAATTGCATAACTAGACTTGGTAACGTCTCTTGGAGGGAGTTGCTGTTTGCATCACGAAATGGTGTGCATTCATGTAAAGTTTGGTGAAACTGGCAGACAGTCAACACAATCTTGCACATTTGGTTCAAACCTCTCCTCAAACTCTCACAAGCCAGGAGTGAAGCTCGCAGAGCCCCTCGGGCCAATTTCGGAATGCTGCTAAGCATACAAATTTGCTACGCATAAAAAAAGGGTTACCAGCCAACATGTCATGTAGCATGTACCGTCTTTGGCTGCTACTCAGCTAAAATTTGCTTAGCAAGTCAATTTGTTAAGCAAACATTTTCTGCTTAGCAGCTGAACTGAAATTCGGTCTAGTTCAAACGCACAATCAAGTAAATGCCAGCTAAAGCCAGTTATTATCTCCTCTGGTCAAGGATGAGCTTTGCAATTTTATAGCTCACCGGACATGACAAACATTGAACATGTTTTCATCATCCCTGGTTTTCACTTTTTCTTTCCACTCAACACAGTACAGGAAGAGGTTAGCTTCCGAGGCTCCTTGTCAAAAAGTTGCAAGCACTATTTCACAATAAAAATAAAAAAAGATTTATACACCAACCCATCACCAAAATCAACCAATTAAAAGCAAGCTTGTGTATTGATGCCTAGGTTTCAAGGCAACCAATCAAACTGCAGTATCAGTCTTGCAAGCAAACCTTTCTGATACGGCAGATTGGGGCAAACACACCTAGATCACTCCCATACAGCGTCAACGCTAAAAGGTGATTGCACTTTTTCATAATACAATTAAAAACTAGCCACTTAAAAGCTACGCCATCCAGAATGCTTCCCTCTGAGACCAATTTGGAATTTTTCATCTGAAACAGTAATATATTTGAACTATTTTTCTTCTTCAGAAGAAAAAGTACCTGAAGCTGAAACTGAACATGAGTTCTGGCACATTTCTTTTTATTCCTACAAACCTCATGTATACATTAACAAAAATAAAATAATCTGCACATTTGCTTCACAATTATAAATGTTTCAAGATAATACTGCATGAAAGACTACTATGCCTAAAATATAAAACAACCCCAAAACGACACTGTCATAAAAAGACTGACTTGGTGAAAAATTTGCAGTAAGTTTCAGGTTCCTTTTGTTCCATACTTCATCCTAAAGAAAACTGAAAAAAAACACCCTTTCTTTGAAATTTGTTGGTTTTTTTTGTCTCACTTGTCCACTGAAATCCTGCCACCATAATCAATTCTAAATAAAATAATACCAAATAATTTATGTACAACTAGTATGGCGTAGCCATCATATTACCGTAACGCTCACCCGCGAAAATGTATACAGCACATTCTGCCGCAACACTACAAACACTATCTCTTCCCGTAACAATATAAATCTGTTCTACAAATATTCTTGATAATTAACATAATTTATATAAAATAACCTAACAGCTCAAAACTAAAAAAAAAAAAAAATTCAACCACCAAGATACTTTATGGTATTCAATCAAAGTATTTATAGATTATCATTGCAAAAAGGTTCAGAACCGAGTCATTGAAAAACAAATGGAAAATCAAATTCAAAATTGGGGGAAAAATTGAGCAACAAGTTACTTCTTAAATAACATTTTCAGATAGAGAAATGGGTAAGAGCACATTTCTTTGGACGGACATTAAAAAAGGTTCAATATAAAGCACACATCGTTTCAACCAGAAAAGAGCGATCCACATTTCATCCCCTGAGCATACTCTGGAATCAGTCAACTATGCACTACCGTATTTGTGAAACTATGCAGAGGATATCGCAGGCATTTCGCATAAAGTGCATGGTACTTGAAAATATCTGGTGCACTGTCCAGAGCACATCTGTTTCTGTAATGATCTAGGCAACTGCAGGGCTAGCTCTGTGCAGCCAGATCTGTGCGGAACTTTTTGTAGTAAAGCTTGCTTTTGGAGTTTTAGAAAAATCCGGAGGAAATCTGGCAGTCGATTGATCCCACAAATGCTGTGGGGCATGGACAATTCTGGCCTAAGATGTGCTCCAACCTAACCCAACATGAACACACTCTCTCTCTCTCCTCAAAAACTCACAAAATTGCAAAAAGCTGCAAAAAAAGGAAGAAAGAAATGTCAAAAAATGAGGCAGAGAGGTAAGGTCAGAGTGGGTATTTTAAAGTTGCATTTTATATGTTACTTGGGGAGTTTCACTGTCGATCCTTCTACTCAAATGAGGTAGGGTCTAGAATGCACCTTGAAAAAAAAAACTGTTTCCGTCCAAAAACGTTTCAGAGCTGCAAATGAAATGGAACGCCCCTTCTGACCTCACCTTATTTGCATATTTCACAATGAGCACAGATTTCGAACAGTAAATGTCTCTTCCATTTCCAAACCTCTTTGGTACATGAGTGTTTGTCCAATCGGTTTTACACAATAATGGTACATACAATATCCAAATTTCTCTATCGTACATTTACTGAATACAAGTACCGCTGTTTTATCACTTTAAAATTGAGATCCCAAAGTTATGATTGATGTTTTTTGATGAACTTAGAGGAATTGACACACCAACAGAATAGCATCAGATCAAAGTTTCACTGATGTTGATTTTCCTTAGAACTTTAACAAGGCAAGAAAATTTCCTTGTAGATAACTTTCACAGGTAGTCAGAAGTAACTGATACTTTTGAAAGTGCTGTATTCCATCAAACGTAGTGAACGGGTGTATTCGACAGGATTTGACTCACTTTTTGTTCTTAAAAGTAAACAAGTCTCACATGAAGTCAACCAGTGAAAAGAATATCATATTTATCTTATATTGCTTGGATATTCTAAGCACATTTCAAATTTGTTTCATTTCATGTTTCATTTCATTTGTTTTATTTCTTTCACTTGAACAATGTCAATTGAAATTGGCAATTTTTCACCTGCAATAAAATTATTACACAAAA
>JAULKO010000052.1:654603-666662 GCA_032356045.1 Mediaster aequalis | reverse complement strand
GGATTGAGGCAGTGGGTATCCTTCATTTGAAAATCAGCAAGAAATTCTGGAGGACTATGGCGGATTGAGGAAGAACCCATTTTTTTTATGGGAGACAGTTGGTGGATTTTGAAGGCTTAAGGATGCATCCTAGCCAAAAGGACCTAGGGGGTTAGGGTTTTAATGCCCCTATCAAGAGAAAGCATTGCGAACATTTTAGTGACAAGACTACAGTAAATGGGGTAGCAGTAATAACTGGTTTGTGTAATCTCCCTTCTCTGTAGGTCCAGGACCACAGGACTACCATGGGGGACCACGGGACATGTATCAACAGCGCCCTCATCCTGGAGGTAAACCCATGAACCAGATGCATCCGTACCCTCAGCCCATGCATAACAACATGGGGCGTGGTATGTCACCTATGCCCAACAACATGATGCCTATGCCTAATGATACCACCAGCAATAGTGTGACGGTGCGAGACCCTTTCTCGGATGCTGATTTCCAGTCGTCGGGCAACGCTCAAGGAGCCCGACCGGGCCAGGGACCTTTCCCGCCAGGCATGGCTCAAAACTCTTTGGACGGGGCCTATGGACCTGGCTTGAATCAGTATCGTAACAACCCCATGGGTGCGGGAGGGGATGCGTTCAATACCATGGCCGCCCTCCCACCAACTAGTGGACACCCTACTGGGGAACCCTTTCCTGGTGGAATGCGGAACAATACTATGCCTGGCAATGACCCGTTTACATCAGGTAGAAGAGATCCCATTGCCGTACCTGATGGCTTCAATAGAAGGACTAACATACCAGTTGCTGAGGCTTTTCCTGTCAATAACCGTGCAGCTGGGATGCCAATGAACCAGGCAGGCACTGCACAGTTTCCATATGGCACACCTTATGAAAGAGAAAGGTAAATAGCATGTAATCCTCTCATTCATGTCATTGGATCTAATTCCTTGCGCAGTGCATAGCCTCTGCACCAATTTGCATAGAAATGAAAGATTAACGTCAAGTTATTTCCATTCAGATGACAAATTCCAAATTCAGCTGATTAAAAATCAATGTGGCCAAACCAATTGCCTCATGCTCATGCCAACACTTGTGCTGTCATAAATAGAAATTATGCTGATCTTGATTTCCCTTATGGCTGGTTTGTACTTGTAGGAGTTAATTTCATGAATTTGGAAAAGGATTTTTTTTTAAAATAGATAATGACCGTTTCATTTGGAAGTGAGAATTCAGTTCTAGTATAATGTGCTTAGTATATGCAATCAATAATCAAATAGCAAGTAATAAAATCAGTGACATGTGATATTGAGTTGTAGCATCATCCTAATAACCAACATGCCTGATACTGATAGACCTGGTGGGGCACACTGATGCTAATACAAACATACCACTATCACTCCAATCCTGGACTGACTATATTTATTGATTCAGCCTGGAGGTACACGTAATGTGCAGACATCTTTATTGATGCAATAAGACCTGTCCCATATCTCTGAAATTGAGTATGTCATGATTATATACACTGTAAATTGCTTTTTATGCAGCAATTTAATTTGATGCATTGCATGCAATGCCCAACAGACCCAAACCAGGCAATATTAACACATTTGTTTTTTATGGTTTGAACATGCCTTGTTTTGTATTGATTGCTCAAACTGTATTCATTACTAAGTTTAAACTGAAGAGATAGATGAGGACTGCATTGCAATGTTTGAGTGATACCTTATTTGGTACATGGTTTAATCGGAAGGTTTGATCAGCAAAGGTCGCGTGTGTCTGCCAGTCCCAGTCAACCTGCTCAGCAAGGCAACCCTGGTATCATCCCACCCTATCCAAACAACTCCATGGACCAAAACATGTATTCCTCTCGCTTCAGCCAGCAGCATACTGGCTCCCGACCAGCCACCCCAAGTGACTCGTTTGGCCAGACGTCGCTACCAAATCAACAAAAGCCCCCGCTTGCTGCTGGATTACCCGCTGACCCAATGAGACAACAGTTTCCACAGAAGAGACCTGTAAGTGAGAGTCATCACATTTTGACCATAGTTATAAATGACAGTATTGCAATGTGTGTCGTCCAACCAGAACCCCAGAAATCTGGGTGTACAGCAAAAGTAATTGCTGAAATGATTTGGATAGTAATGAAACAGTGAGTGGGAATCAGTGATAGCTTCTCACTGCTTCATGCCAAAACTGTCTTTTACAGGCCCGTAGCCAGACTTTGAAGAGGGGTGGGTCGTTTCAGGGGAAAGTGGACGTCTTTCTTGTGTGCGGTAGCAAAAGGAAAAAAAGGCCCAAAAAGTGAACCCCAAAAATTGTCGCCGGAAAAATAATTTGAAAGGTGGGGGAGGGGGGGGGCTGAGACTGTTTTTGGCCCTGTGGGCACTGTTCAGTTGGCAACTATTATGAACAATTGGCAACTATTATGAACAATGTACTACAGACCTACGTCCCTGGTCCTTCAATTTTTCAAAATCCGGTGGGGGGGGGGGGGGGAACACACACCCCCTGTTTTATGGATGTTATGGAACATGCACATATTCCTAGTACAGTATGTCTGATCACAAGCAATATCAAAATGTGGTAACCTGTGAAGTCTTGACAATTGCACCGGTTTGTGTTTGTTGTTTTTGTTTTACATTTGTTGGCTGTATGATTAATTGTATTATTCTTGTATTTTATAGTTGATATATATGATGTCACCTTTGCCTGTCTTGGTGTACAGTTGTTAACCCCATAGAATCTTATGTGTAATTGCAGGGTGAGATGTACGGAGCAGCGTCCAAAAGGCAAGACATGATGACCCCTACCCCGCCCATGTCTAGACCCGATGATGCCTTCCGAGGGATACCACCATCCTTTGGTCAACAAGGCCCGTATCCACAGGGTGCTTATCCAGGAGGAGACAGACCCATGACCAATCAGGGTGGCTATCCCCCTGGTTTCAGGGAAGGCAGGCCTCATCAAGGACCTACTCCGGTGCCACAGCAAAGTGAGAATTATTGCAAAATCCCTTTATAGCAGTGTTTTTAGTCCAGTACTTTGTCGTGAGTATGAGTGCTTTTCCACGAGTATGAGTACAAGTATTCCATAGAGGAATTTCAAATTAGCATCCAACCGAGGGTCTCCGTGCTCGCTTTTGTTGCGAGGATTACAAAAGAAAGGTATCAAGTGTCTTACCAATGGCTTAGCAATCAGAGCCTGGGCTTCTACGTTGATGTGAAATTCGTCTATTGGTTGTACAAATTCTCATACACCTGTTGTGTATCATGGGTTTAACGGTATGTGACATTTTGCACTGGGTGAAAAAGTCAACAGTTTTTCATTTGTTGGACACGTGAGCTTTAGAGTTGTTGGGAAATTTTCTGTGGATAATTCAATAACTAATTTGTGAGGCTTCTGTATGCTTGTCGAGTATTGCTTTACTGAAATATCCTGAGAAGTACCCTCTAGATGAACGAGACTTGTCAACCGTGAAGTTCAAAAGAAGGCAACCACTTGACGGAGTACTGTATTGTGAATCACCCAAATTTTACTGTGTTCCCCAGAAAGGACTTTCCATACTCGTTAACAACTTGGTGGTAGGAGTGTCTTGTAGCATTCACAGCATTTGTTACAGAAATCTGCTGTGTATGTTAGACTTTCATTCAGATTTTTTTTTTGGGGGGGGGCGTGGCACTACAAGATATTTTTAGTGACATTGCTTTTTTCTTTTCCTTTTGACCGTATTCAGTGGCGGATATCTTTTGTGGGGGTGCCCCAACCCAACCAACTAAGTAACTGGCGTTGAGCCATTTGACACTGACTGTCTCGCCGCTTCCCGGGTTGGATCATAAAGTTGGGGCGTGATTCCTGGCTATACAGCATTATGGGTTTATGATTTCTGACTAGTGTCCCCTGAACAAAGAAACCGACAAACTGGGAAACCGCCAAGATACAGAGCAAGATAGCTCAGTTGGTAAAGCCCAGTGTGGCAATCTGGAGGTCGCAGGGTTCAAATCCCGCTCCTGTCAGTTTTCTTTGTTGACTCCGAAAAATGTCTTCAGAACAGTTTCTTCAGATTGCGTGAAAGTGACAGTGGACACATCCAGTCCTGTTCCATAGTTCAGAGCATTTATGAGCATTATCAGGAAGAACAGTGAAAAAGGACAGGGTAGGTGTGCTGCTAACTGGCACCTGCCATAGATTATTTCCATCTTGATTATGCAGATAAGCCGGCAAAGTTTTGCAAAGAGCAAACATTCATGAACTGGTCTTTTGTAATGGGTTTATTGGCAACAAGTTTGCTTTTGCTAAAAACATTGAAATGTGTCTTTTTAATTTTGTGCGAAGGTGGTAAACATGAGCTTGTCGATGGCAGTACAGGTGGTTTTATGTCCGAGACATATGGGATAAGAGATAGAAGCCTAGCAGGGCCTGGACCATCCCCCTCATGGGGCACCATGCAGCAACGCCAGCCAGCTCCTCCCTATACCAATACTTCCTTGGGACCACATCCATTTGTGAGTCAAGCGGGTCCACCCAGGACACTACAGCAGGCACTGATGGCAGCACATCGAGATCGACACCCTCCCAGTAAGATGATGAAGCCATCCCCGCCTCAGATCCACACTACCTCACCGCAGAAGAAGGAGATCGTGTTTCCGCCAGACTCTGTGGAGGCTTCCCAGCCAGCACTAACTAAACCAAAGAAGAAAACTAGCCGAGACATCGGTGAGTATTTTGGCGAAATAATGGATATGAAAGTGTAGGCATGACAAAGTCAGAAACCTGACATATTGCCTTCCAGAACATGGTTATACACGTGTCATGTCGTATTTCTTTGTATAAAAAGAGATTGTCCAAGTATTCAAAGTAGTGAAAACTCTTACAAGCAATTCCAATGGACTACTTTTCTCTGCTTGTTTCTTCCTTGAAGGTAGTTAAACCGATTGTGAAAATGAGTCACAAGTTGCCGAATGTGCTTTGATTCAATAATGCACATTCTTCATTTTTCAAAGCTTGTTTACTGCAATAAGGCTTGTCAAATATTGTGAAAAAAGCAGAATTCTCAACCATTCATATCTCCGGAACCAACAATCCCATGTGGTTCGTAGGTATACACAATAAAAGCTTATTTCCTGGTGTTTTTCAGTCAAGTAGGCAAACTTTAAAATGTCAGTTGGGGAACATCTGCCTCATTTTCACCACGCACGTTACAATGATTTCATTTCAGAGAATGCTGATAGTAGATATTTTGAAGATATTTAAAATTGGAATATATATATATTCTGCATCGCAAAAGGTCCAAATTAAATGTTGTGGATGGCATGGTTACAGGTATTTTCTCCAAGGGCCATTCAGAATTATCAATGTCTTTAAATATTATTTTGTCCCCCAATTTTCTTGAGCCACCCACCCCAGTTTTCAATTGACTGGCTATTCAGCATGCTGCGGATGAATCGGAATCTTTACATCACTGCTGTCCCAGCTCAGTCCCGACAGAACTTGGTCTTCCTCTCTTGCATGGGTGTGAAAGTTAAAGTCTGATTTTTGATTATTTTGTTTGACCCACCAACCATTTCGAAGAAATATCGAAATGTCAAAACATTGGTCATTCTGAGTGCCCCTTAAGAGTGCTGAAAAGAATTACTCCTAAGCAATCATCCATACAAGTAAAAGCTTCTAGAGCAAGCATATGATAACAAAACAAACATACTGCACCAGTTACCTTCTCAAGGAGATTAAAAGGTAACAAGAGATGAAAAAATTTAAAGGGATTCGTACCTATGTGGTTGAAACTTGAGAAAACATCTGAGACTTTACAGTTCCAGTTTTATCAAGATGTAGAGAATATTTAGGGCATTCCTTTTTCCAACAATTTTTTTTTTTTTAATGAACAAATAAAGTTTAGATCTTAGTTGATTCCACAGATGTAACAAAAGAGCAAGCTGAAATAGTTTGTCAATGCCTTTACCGCTTGGAATGCATGTTGATCCATACAGGGTACATTTGTCATGTTGTCATGTTGTCATGTTAATCTAACAGGATGTGTCTGCAATATGCAACAAAGTTTTTGCATATAGACCTCTCTCAAATGACGTCACATCCTACAGATTGCTACGTGCAACGCAATGCACGTGGCATTTTGGAGCAAATTTTGGTGACGCGCATCAGATGCGCCGTATTTCAAACACATTTCGAGCAACACACGCGCGTGTTTAGAACATTTTGCCCACTGCGCGCACACGAACCCGATGGCGTTGAACACGCAGTTGTCATTTTCATACAAAGATGGCTTCCAATGACAGAGGTCTATAGGCAGTTGCATATACAGTATGGTATAAACAAGATGATATCTACTTAAAGTAGGTTTTTCTGTGTTCCAGAAGAAAAATGCAACATTGTTAAGAGGAAGTTTTCTGTTGAGTTCCATGTGTCATATTGCTACAGTTTTGCAACAAGGCACTACACAATATATATATTGGCATAGGCAGCTCATCAAGGCGATTGGTCTTCATTATTTGTACCACTACTTTATAATTACCTCAGTAGATTGCTAAGGGTTTGGTTTTGTTTTGTTTTCTCATATTGTACCAGGCACTGTTGAAGCATGGAAGTTGATGATGGCATTGAAGTCAGGACTCTTAGCTGAAAGCACATGGGCCCTAGAAGTGCTCAACATCCTCTTGTATGACAATAATACCATTGTCTACTTTGACTTGGGCCAGTTGAAAGGCCTTCTGGAGATCCTCGTGGACCACTTTCGAGCAAGTCTCATTGCGGTTTTTGGAACTTTGATGGATGTAGAAGTTAGAACTCACAAGAAAGCTGTTGCCCATACCAGCAAAGATTTGGCTCAAGATTGTGATTGTGTGTGCAGGAAACACTTGGAGGGCAGTCAGAAATGTCACCATGACAAATCAGAGGAAGACTTGATTCAAGAAGCTCTTGACTTATTTGACATAGAAAAGCTGAAAGGAGTAGACAAGAAGAAGTTACTCAGGCTAGAGCACAGCACTGATGGATTTTATTCTAGTGAGAAAGACTGGGACTTTCATGAAGGCTTCAAGAGTAACCTGCTACACTGGCAGTGTGGTGGTGGTGATATGACAAAGCATATTGTACATGTATTTGAGAGTGATGGGATTCTTACTAAGATCCTCAAACGCCAGGCTAGGAGAAGGAAAGATGAAAGAGCCAGGATTGTGAACAAAGCAAAGAAGGCCAAAAGGATGAAGGAGAAAAATCACAAAGAGACAGAAGAAGACGAGAATGCCCAGATCAACAGTGGCATGGGAAACATGGAAGAATGTGAAACAGCTGATGAAATGCCCATCACAGAGGAGGAAGAAGAGAAGTTGGATGGAGAGGTTGAAGAAGATGGAGAGGATGAAGAGGAAGATGATGATGATGATGACTCGGAGGAGGAGGATGGTGACCAAGAAGAGGAGCAAGAGGCTGTATACCGTGCAAGAAATGACATTGATGACAACATGTGGTTGCACTCTTGCAGTGAGGAACTTCGTGCAGCAAAGGAAAAATCCGATATTATTGCATTGTATGACGAAGACTCATTGCGTCCCACCGTGTCTCTCCTGGAAGATGAAGGGACATGTAATGACTACACTGCTCTGGTCACATCCACAGATGCTCAGCATTCACTTGCACAGCGCTGTATCACAATATCCAACATCATCCGTAGCTTGTCCTTCATCCCGGGCAATGACGTGGAGCTATCCAAGCACGCAGGTATACTAGTTGTGATGGGGAGGATACTGCTATTGCATCATAGACATGTTGAGCGCAAGCAGTTACCACAAACCTATGACAGAGAAGATCATGACGATTTGGACACTGATTGTCCAATCACCGATAAAGACACATGGTGGTGGCATTGCTTGAATTGTTTGCGTGAGAATGCCCTAGTCACTCTGACTAACATAGCTGGTCAGTTGGATCTGTCCGTGTTTGTTGAGCCGGTGAGTCTACCAATCCTAGATGGCCTTCTTCACTGGGCAGTCTGCTTATCTGCCTGTGCAATGGATCCTTTCCCAACACTGCCTGCCACGTCTCCCCTGACACCTAAGCGCATTGCCATTGAGGCCCTGTCAAAGCTAAGCATACAGGAGAACAACGTGGACATGATTCTGGCCACTCCACCATTCCAGCGTTTAGAGAAGCTTTTTGCCACCTTGACGCAATACCTCAGCGACCGTAAGGAACCTGTTATGCGGGAATTTGCAATAGTACTTCTGTCCAGCATTGCCCAGGGGGATTCCACAGTGAGTCGGGCTGTTGCATCTCAGAACTCGAGCATATCCTTCTTGCTGTGTTACCTTGAAGATTCCGAGTATGCCAAGTCCTTGGAGAGTGGGAGTAATGCCAAGCAGCTGAGTCAGAACCCAGACATACAGCCAGTAAGTCCAGACATGATGAGAAGAACGGCAATCCTGCTGGCAGCACTCGCTAAGGTAACTGACAATAAAGCACTGTTCCTCCAACACCAGCACAGACTGTTGAACCTATCTATGTCACCAATGGTGACAGACTCGGTCAAAGGACTGATAGCTGATGCCTTGTATGAGATCTCTAGACCATGAGGACAACCAAGATGCCATGAACTCATTTATACCAAGGGGAGGAGTCCAACTGTATAGGGAACATTGCTTGTTGCCACTTTCTGATAATTTAACTGATCTAAATCTGGTCCATTACATATCAGCAGCCTCTGTTGGTAAAGATACTGATTGCTGATCACTGTGGGTGACGTCATTGAAGTGCTCGGTTGTGCATGTAATCCTGAAGGCTAGTCAAGGATAGATCAATCATACGCTGATATCAAGTAGACCCTGTTGGCTCCCATAATCCGAGCAGGAAAATTGTTGAATGGTATCTTCAAAGATGTACAGAGCCTGATACACAGAGCTTGTGTTCAGTTGTTGAAATATGGCCAGTAAATTTTGACACAAGGCTTAATCAGTCCCCAAATAATCGGCCAAATGGAGGTAGTTTCACCTCGCGCGTTTCCACTGGATTCCGTTGTTTCGTTTCAAATGTCACTGGCTGGGACATTAAGCTGAGTTATATGAATGGTTGTAAATGAAGCTACTGCTGTCACAACAGGTGGTGTATTTCACATTAAAAAAAATCATTGAACATGGGATTAATGTGTAAAAACACGCATGCACATCAAGAGCAATGTGCATAGGTGATTGACCAGTCTGTTCATCACACCATTAAATGGCCCCATTCCAGGGCCATTCTATGTTCACTTGTTCACTAATCTTTTTAGCTATTTTGGCGATGTCCATTACTTTTAATACAAATTATTGTGAACGTTTGTTATTTTGGGAAAGTAAATGGTTGCTAATTGATAGTTGTATTACCTCCATTATGTGATGGCTGTAGCTTAATGCACATGGAATATAGCGGTGGATAGCAAAAAGCTGTAGCTATCGTAATCACTTGCCAAGGTTCAAATCAATCAAACTTTGAAGGTACAAACATGTCAATCTTATCCAGCCATAAAAATCTTCCAAGAATATCCGTGGAGGGAAATATTATTACAAATGTCTCCCAAAGACGGACTATTTCAGTGCTACTACATGTATACAGATTCATGTACATGTGACTTTCCTTAAACTCTATCCATTTAAACCTTGTAAAATTTTCGATTGAAACCAAATGGTGTCGCCCATCAGCAGCTATTAACATGTATAGTGCATACATGCATTGAAATACACACATACATCCTTTGTGGAATGGACGGAATGCCTGCATCGTGTGCACACTGTGTCTGGTCACAAGGCCTAATCCTAATCCAAGCGCATGCTTTACTATAATGTGGAGTACCATGTACTGATCCACTTTATTTTGAAATACGCTAGTACTGTATGGCAGCTTTCATGAAAGGTTGATGCAAGTTGACACACAGCCCACTAAAATTGTCTGCGTTTCAGAGAGGAATGTTTGTGTAGCCGTGTCAACAACAGTTGACGACTGGAGTATACTTCTATTGGTGTACTTGTCAAATGTCCATTTGTCATGGAATCACTCATAAATGCATCTGCCTTATGTTAGGAATTACACATCACTCACAGCAGAAGATAAGATTTGCAACATGACCCAAGTGAAAAGAACCCAGGTTGAAGCAGATGTCATCAGTGAATGTGAATGGATGTCTGTGATCAGTCAAAATGTCATTTGCACAAAATGGACCATTGACATAACAGAGACAAGAATTAGTGCTCTGTATGGAATAGAACTTATTTGACAACTCCTAATTTATTGTTGTGACGGGAAGGAAGCTTGAATGATAAGAAAGATGAATTTGAGTACTGTCTTCCTTATTAAAGAGGATTTGAATCGTTGAGCCACATTGATACCATAATGATTGCAACCGGCTGGATGGTGGACTGTCAGCTTCACAAGCCTTCCCTTATTACCTTCTAGTAGCTTCATTGCGTCTTAAATCAGTACTTTAACATTTCTTCTTTATTTCACTAAATACAATAATAGGACTAAAATGAATTAGGGTTTATTCCATTGGTGGATAAAAGAGATTCTTTGGGTAATGGGAATTGACTTTTGGGTCGAAACGTCAAGAGTCGCAGGTGTTTTTGGCCACTGGCTGTGAGGTGCATTTCAGTGGTGAAGTCTATTGTGTAAGTGACCGTGAGAGCTGATTTTAAGCTGTTCGACTTCACTGTAATGCTTCTGAGATTATCCTTAAATATAGCAGCCTTATTTTTGTTATGGATAGTAGTGAGTGGAAAAAACATGTGGCTATGTGTATATTATCACTGGTATACAGAAGCCATATCTCATTAGTGTCGGGCCATGGCTCAGGCCCTACAGTGAGTGGGTGATTCCAGATGATAATAAATTGGTGCTCAGTTAATTTTGTTTAAAGTGATTTCATGTCCGTTAAATGGCATGTCTTATGTCAGGCATATTGTCTCACTGCAGTGATGATACAATGGCCTGTTTGATGGATTGACATAGACAGACACCAAGGATACATATTGACATAAGGCAACATTTGAAATCCAACATTAAATGAAGTTGTACCAGGCAGCACATGGCTTGCCGATGTTTTTGTACAGCTGTGATAAGTGGGATACTAAATGATTACTTCCCATGTGTAGTTTTGTATTTAAAAAAAGAAAAGAAAAAAATGACTATTAAGATATATAAATTGTATTAGTGTCATTTTTTGTGGCCCAATTAGGTCGCACATATTTATGCTTGAAAACATTTTCACGAATTTTGTATATCTATCTTGTAATAAATTCCACACACACATAAACAGCTTGATTCCCACAATCTCAATTCTGTGTGTGACCACGTTATTGCAACTATTTAAAACTTACAAGGCCACCTGCTTTTCAGTTTGACTTTTGGGAAATAGTCCAAGCATGCAATGTTACCTTCTTTTCTTGATTATTATAGTTAATATCAATGTGCAAGAATTTTGTTTAGTTTGTGGGCCAGCTTTTTGTACTTGTAAGACAATACAAGGGAGTTATTTTGACTGGGAGGTTATATGTATTATCTGTATAATCCAATTTAGAAAGCTTGGTAAATGTTTTGAATGAGACCAGGTTATGCATTGGAATTGAAGGGAAACGGATGTAAAGTGTCTACCCATTTGTCTTGCTTGGACAGTAGTTTCTCATCATATTGTAGTTTTTCTAGAGCATTAGGCTTAACCATTGTAAAGTGTCCTGAAAATGGTTTATATACAAGTGTCTATGAAATAAAGTGTAAATAAAGAAAGTGAATCCTGAAAACGTGGTAATGTGGTGGGTTTGTGTTGGTGTCCAGGGTTCTTTAGTAAGTAGTGGGTAAAGCAGAACATGACCAGTCTGTCATGGGTATCTATCGCTACCTAAAAGTGGGGGGATCAGTGGTGCTCACCAAAACTTGGTCCACAGACAAATAAAAACAAGTGCACAAGAAGTCAAAGTGTAGTTTCTATATTTGCATTGCAATGCACAGCTTATTGGGCCAGTTGTTAAACAATCCAATTTTAACATCAACGTGCCTATTAAATTATGAAAAGATAAAGCCACCTCTCGGATGTTA
>JAULKO010000052.1:612382-629660 GCA_032356045.1 Mediaster aequalis | reverse complement strand
CTTCCTCAATCCTCCAAAATCAACCAGGCGGTTTTGGAGGATTTTGGAGGATTGAGGCTGTATGCAGGTCTTGGCTGCTTTTGGAGGATTGCAGAAGGATTTGCCAAGTACTCTCTGCTCCACACAAATGTACAATATACATTTAAGCTGCCTATAAATGTCACACATCACATACTTTACATGTAAAGAGATAGGTGGAGGATTTTGAAGCATTAGAGCAGTGGGTATCCTTCATTTGAAAATCAGCAAAAAATTCAAAATAATAACAATAATAAATAGGTGCGCGCCACGTAGTACACTCATTTTTTGATAGCGTCATCTTTTTTACTTTTTACCACCTTGCCTGTCTGAAAAGCTTTACATTACTTAATTTTTAAGTGAAACGTTTTGAAAAGTTTAGGATATATATCTTGTTACAAACATGAAAGCAAGTGATATCGCACACGTTAGAACAAACGTTCATTTTTTATATTGTTTGCTACTGACACAGGTCTTGGTCTCGGTTTCTAGACTCCAAAGTCTTGGTCTCGGAGGTGTATGTCTTGGTCTCGGTCTTGGAAGTTAAGGTCTCGGTCTCGGACATGGAGGTCTCGACTCCATCACTGATTTCCACGAGTGGTGAGACCAACTCACCTGCCTCCCCTCCCATTTGATAGATAACGTGAAATTTTGCATTAATCAAGGTAAATGGGTTAATAAGAGATTTATTACCATACTGGCATAGTATTTTCCAATGAATTTATAGGAGACACTGCCCAAAGCATCATGCGTGGAGTGGCCTTCCGATTTGACGACCTGAAATCGCTCTTCCACTACGCCAGTAAATCTGTCAAGGCCCTCGGAAAGCACTCGGCCGTGACTGTACCAAAGAGAGTTTACCAACTCACTCACAACTACAGGTCCCACACTGGTAAGGCTTGGTCGAAAAGCTTAATCGGCTAAATAATATATAGAAAGGTAAATTGAAAACAATTAGTATGTGGGTGCCGTCTCAGTTTTTATGGAGCATCTGAAAACTTGGAACACTTCAAACGTTCAAGCCATGAACACGCACTGTTCCCACTGTAAACGGCATGGGAATGCCAGGTCCATACATGTATTGGAACACTGGTCAAGTGTGCAATCTTACTTGATGGTGGCCTTTTTCAGTTGGGAAGATGTTGGAACGCGGTGCATAATTCTCATGTGTTGTGATCCCAAAAGGAGAATGGAACAGGAACTTTTTAGTTTTGAGGTGCTCTTTATTGACAGTTCTATTTTGATTTATCATGACTTTTTTTAGTATGTTAGTAATTCAAAAGTACCTGCACATAGCTTTAAACTACAGGTTTTTTTCACCAGTTGTTACAAAAAATAAATGTGACCCTGCCCTTGTAAAGGGTTACCTATTGGCAAAATCCACAGACTGAGATTTGCACATGGTAGAAAAGCCCATGATAAGCATTTGTTTGATATACATGTATATAGACCGTGTAAGTCTCCCGCATAAAGGTGACAATTGAACTTCCGGATACCTCTGAGCCGCCGGGCCATTGGACTTTTACGTGTAGTTGATTTTGTTTTCTATAATTCTTTGTTTTTACGAAGATCTGAACCATTAAACGGCCATAAATATGGGAGATAAATTCAAAATTAATTTTACAATATATGAAAACATGCACGACTGTCTAAATTACTGAAGAAAAGTAGAAAAAAGTGTTTGACCTGAGCGTCAGGTTGCAACGTGATTGGCTCATTGTCGGGATGAGAAAGCCCGGCCCCAAAAATCCCTGTATTGCATACTCTGGCGCTGACGTAAGTGTACATAGGCCTACATACGCGACTACCGCCTTGTACTGCATACGTTTTAGAAAGATTGGCGCATGAACTAGAACAATGGCAAATGACGTACGTCTTTCCGCTCTCCTTTTCCTTAATTTGGTATATTGTTCACATTTTGTAAACTGAAATAAAAAATAATATTTTTGTTAAAGCTTTTATCTACCTTTCAGTAAAAAGAACAGCGTCAGAACAAAATATTTGAAGAAAACTTACTCGCTTTACACGTTGAAGCTCCTATTCGAGGTGCCCGGAAATTTGGTTTCTCGTAAACTCGTGTACGTTCTCGGGGTCAACTTACACGTTCTATTGGACCATTCCTAAGGTACAGTATGTACCAATTTGCATGTTTATTATTTGAAGGAAGTTTGAACAGCAACATGGGGAAAATGTCCTTTCAAAAAGTTGGCTCTTCTGGGTGCAGAGCTAAAAGAAACAATATAATGCAGTCAACTTGTGATTGTTTTCTCCACTTTATACATCAAAATCATCCAACTCACTGGGGTTTTTTTTTTCAATATGAAAAATAAAACAAACAATAAAAACGAAAATCATTTTTTGGAAAGATTTTTCCATTTCTCCACGTTGAACAATAGCATGAATTAGGTCAACTTTTGTAAAATTTGAGCAGGTCACAAATAAACACTTGGCAGTAATTACCCTCGCCAGATGGCCCTCACCAAGGCTCCTTGCATGATACAATTCCATCCAGGGATCCTGAACCTAGCCGCAGCCATCGTGGACCTGATGACCCACTTTTTCCCCAACTCCTTCGACCAGCTGGAGCGGGACCAGGGTTTGTTCCATGGCCCCTCCCCTGTGCTGCTGGAGTCCTGCAGCTTCAGCGACCTGGCCTTGCTGCTGTGCGGCAACAAGAGAAAAAGATCAGAGATTGAGTTTGGGGCTCACCAGGTGAGCAGTGATGCTGCACCCGATTTCGCGGACACAACGTAACTCATTGCAACTTGTGACTTACAATATTTTGAATGCATTGAAGTTCCTTGACAATAGTTTGAAACACATCATATTAAATTAAAGACATGCCTTTGGGTTTTCATAACTAAAGAAGCATCTTTTGCAAGCCTGTTTTTCAGCATCAAGGTACAGAAACACAGCCAAAAGCAAGTGATAATGTACATACAATTATCAATGAAAGATAAAGTAAACTTCATGGGATTTAACGACAAAATAACTGTGACTTGAACGAGGTAATTGTTTGTTGGTGGGCCTATATTTTCCAGTTGAATCTCTCATCATTGATTACCATTTTGTTTTATGATTTGTTATGATTTTTTATGTTATGTTTATGAGAGGATTACGAGAGTATTTGACGACTGTTTATTGTTTAGAGATTACATACATGAAACAGTCACCTAATGTGCTAAAAATATACTTGACGCATCACACTTTCAGAGATGCCAACCCTTCCGATTTCACCGGAAGGCTTCCATTAAATCCTTCCATTAAATCATTAAATCCTTTTGGATTTTAAGACATTTGTCATGATGAAAATAACAATAATTTGTGGTTAGATTTGTTATGTTGCCTGTCTTGGCAGTGGTAATAAAGCCAGTTTTAGATAGAACATTTGTTTTTCGTTATTTTATGTTGCATAATTTCTGGCCATTTTCAAGTTCACCACAAACCTTGCGGTTAAACCGTAAAAAAAAAAACTCCAAAAAAAGATTTGCAACGAGCAGGTTTTTTGGGTTTTTTTAGACCCCCAAAACCCCCCTCTGGATCCGCCCCTGGGGTGGGGTACAGCTTGATGGAGTTTTGTGAATTGGGTGCTCAACGTGTCATATGGCATTCTGTTTAATACGATTTATGGGCATATCCGGAGAATATTATATTCCTTCTTTGTTTTTTACAAGGATGATCTGAGTTTGTATAGCTTTGTGGTTTGTGATTTGTAAATTATGATAATTAATTTTGAATTGCATGAGCTCGTTCCTCTACAGGTGATCTTGGTGGCCAATGAGGAGGCAATTGAGAAACTTCCAGCTGAGCTTCGCTTGGGTCTGGTCATGACCATCTACGAGGCCAAGGGCTTAGAGTTTGACGATGTCCTGCTCTACAACTTCTTCAAAGATTCCCCGGTGAGATAGCTTTTTACTTGTATCAGTGAAATGCAGTGTTAAGGAATGAGTCACAGCACTATTCATGTGAACTCTTCTTTAAACCTAAATGGTTTTTAATAATTGTGTTAACTGCCAAATTTGTCTGAAGAATTTGAATTTGTTAATGGCTATATAGTTAGAGTATAACTATTTTTAATAATTTTTAAATTTCATTTAGGCTGACAAGGAATGGGGAGTAATCATTGACTACCTAAATGAGCTCATCGCTCAACACCACGATAACACCACGGGACCATTATTGGAGGCTTTGCAAGAAATAGATCTGGACAGTCTGACCACGCCCAATCGGTCACGCCCTCTGAAATTCAAACATGATGAGCACAAGGTTACCATTTGATCATCAAATTATTTTCATGTGTCCCATGTGACAGATTATTCTCATATAAATATTATGTAAATATTACATATTGAATGTCATTGCACTATAGAGCAAGTATTTGAGTCCTGATCAAGGGACGTGATGAGTGGCCATACACGAGGGCCCTGTAGTTCCCAAGGCCAGGAAATAGGGTCCAGACACTCACAGGCCCAAGGGGGACTTTGGTGTGAACTATAGTGTCTGATAGTGATAATTGACAGTCAATATGTGTTTCACAAGAGACTTTATTCTGGGGAACCCAGTCACAAAAAAGACGGCAGATTTTTGCTGTCAGTCAGATGTGTTAAACAATGTTTTTAACCCTTTCTTCAATACCTTGAACAGAATGATATATCTATTCATAAACACCTGGGACAGTTGCACTATTCCTATTGGTCGAGAGCCTGTCTCGTGGGTGTGTTTAAACCTTTGTTTAATACCAGTTGGAAGTTGTTTAAAACCAGCCGAGAAAAACGTGGCCCTTGAACATGTATAAGTATGATAACTGAGTTAGCGCGTGAAGATTTGGTTCCCGCGCCCGAAAAATTATGGAGGGACTAGGAGAAATATATTTTTAATTATTTAAAGTCATCTTTGAATATTTTACTATTTGACATTTGTTGCTAAATGGAGTAATACAATTCGTCTTCATGACTTATGAGGGAGAACAAATATGTTCAACATGTTCAATGTCTTTGAAATCGTCCAACATTGTCAACATGACAATGTTCGGTAGCGAGGAAAACCATGAGAAAACTCATTTTAGTCTGGTTTCGGCTCTACTGAAAATGCAGGTAAATGAGGCAGTAATCGGATATGTAGTGGCCCCAGACGTCTTGGATATGGATAGCAACATAACGCAAAATTTTGAATAAAACCGTGATTTTTTGGTCCATTTTTGGAGGTTTTTGACATATTTAAGGGCAAAGGTGTTTATGAATGGGAATAAAAGTGTGTTGGAGCGTGTATAAACTTGTGATTTATAACCGGTGAGAGTCCTGGTCGCCGATAATAAATCGGCGACAAGGCCCCTCACCGGTTATAAACTACAAGTTTATACATGCTCCACCACACTTTTATTCCCTTAGTACATGTACTTTCCGAGAGCCTTTGAGAAGAAGCTAATCACTGGAAGACATGACATTCAAACCGACAACTGCTTGCTAAAAAATGTAGACACCTTTACCACTCAACTATTGAGTTTGCTCACCAGCCGATCTGCTGTAATTAATGTAAAATTGTGGATTTTTATGTCATTTGGATGCAAATGAAACAAAGTTTGTGGATGAACCCACAGCTGTGCTCAAGCCAGCCTGTCGATACTTGTTATACTACTTCGGTACTTCCCCTAATTATTATTGGTATACTGATTAGTCCATGGTGCTGTATTTATCATGTTATACAGATACTTAACTCGGAGCTAAAGCATTTATACACAGCCATCACAAGGGCCAAGGTAAATGTGTGGATCTTTGATGAAGACAAGACCAAGCGAGCGCCGATGTTTGAGCTCTTCCGATGCCTCAAATTGGTTCAAGTGGTTGGGCCTCAGACAGTGGATGAAGCTGGTGGCACCGGTGAGTCCAGAGGAATGGTTCCATCTGACAAGAGTGGGATTTTAACCTGAGACCTCTGGATTACCGTACCAGTGCTTTACCAACTGAGCTATCTTGAGCTATGTGGGCTGTTTCCCAATTTGACAGTATCTTTGGGGGGGGGGTGCTAGTCAGAAGTCATAAACCTATAATTCTTGGGAAAGTTTGAAGGGTCACCTCTCGACAACCAAATTGAAGAAGACACTTTTCTTTTCTTTTCAGGTGAGATCCCCAGGCGAAAAAGGGACACATGAAAGAAAAGCATTATTAAAATAATAAAATAATGACAATTTCATTCATCTTCAAAATCTGGTGTTTGCCACATTTCTGATTTTGTGAGATTTTAGATCAGAAATTGCCCAAAAATTGTCAGTTTCAAAACTCCATATTTTTAGAAGACCTTTCAGAATTTATTGTGTCCGTGTTCAAAATTTCTCCACTTCATTTTCCATGCATCTTAGATATCGACACCATGTTTGTGAAACAGTCCACCGTGGATTCAGCAAGGAGACTACTTCTTTGAGAACAAGCTGTGGTTGGTGGCTGCCAAGTGCTATCAGCGTGGTGGTCATGGTAGGTTTTTTGTGACACTTATTTGCTCCTATAATCAAAATATTGAGGGACAAATGCAATTACATTAAATTATGTCCTGGTTTTTCTGTGCCATTTTGACATTACAAAACAGAGTGCTCATAATTTGCACAATTTTGGTCATTACATGAGTATTTTCTGCTCACATGATGAAGACGGACGAATGACACAGTATACATGATCTTTGTGTGCCCATCCAAATGAAAAACAGCCACAAACATCCCAGTTATGCTGTGTTCACACAAGGGGAACTCATCCCGGGCCATATGAGGTATCATGCTTGTCTTGTGCACATGTAGACTCTTTTCACGGTGTGACATCACCAGTCCATAGCGGACCTACGTGGTGATGGTAATGAAGTGCTTATTCAAATAAACCAAGCGTGCTATTATGCATGTTCTAAGATCATTCCAAGGCAGTTCACAAATGGTGGCATTGTATACATCTAATATATCTGGTCACATGGGTGAGGAGAGTCTGTAGTGACCCTGTAATGCTTAACATGTAAAAAAAATAGTATTTTGTGTGGGCACCTCAGTGACACTTTTTGTCATGCGCCAATACTGGCCTTCCTATCATGTGAACAGCATTTTGAACTGCATTTCAGTTTCTCATCTTGTTAGTTGTTGTTGGAGTGTGGATGACCCCGGAGCGAAAATTGCTGGTAGGAATTCTGCAGATAAAATGACATAGGCCTCAGTCTAGTGTAAACTTCCTAGTGTGAAGGCTTCCCTGCTACAAAGCATATTTATTCACCTCATGTTTTCAATTTGACAGCCAAGAAGGAACTAGAGGCCCGGGCTCAACACCAGTTCATTGAAATACAGCATACACAGGACCAGCCACACATTAAGAGGAAGAAGTTCCTCCAAGCCGCCGGCCTCTTCCTGCAGTGTGACAGCAGCAAGATGGCCGTCAACTGCCTCTACAATGCCAGGGAGTTTGGGCTCCTGGCTCAACTCTTGGAGAAGAGAGGAGAGGTTGGTGTTTTTTACAGTGCTGCAGTTGATGAGTCCACACTATACGAGTATAAGATAAGTCCAAGTCCCTGGTGTCCAAGACCGAGTCCTAGAGTCCATGAAAAACAGAACTTGAGACCAGTTTTAAGTCCTCCAGCACTGGTCTGTTACCCTAGCAGGACCCTGGAGGATGGATGCAATATATGTGCATGCAATATATACGCACCTGTACTGCTCCATTATTTTTTAAAAGACCCAAAAGCCTAAAAAGCCTTGGGCCAATAGACAATTTCACATTAACATCGAAGCCGAGGCTGTCATTGCTAAGCCATTGTTAAGACACTGGAGATCTTTCTTTTGAAATCCTCCCAACAAAAGCGAGCACGCAGACCCTCGGTTTGAATGCTAATTTGAAATTCCTCTATCGGTGTGAAATTTGGTGACTGCCTAAGTATTATTATTTGGTACCAAACTTTTTACTGTAAGGGTTTCATTGTTACCATATACCAACTGTTTATTTAACTCGGTATAAGGGAGGACATCCTTATTAAACTAGCGGTATCGATAGCAGTACCGCTGTTTTTGCAGAGGTACTGCATTTAGTAATTTCAATCAAGCTTTTGGACTGAAATCCCAACTTTTTGAACAGGAAAATAAACACGAGATCAAAAACTGAGCGGGCAACTAATTCTCTACTCGTCGGTAATGAATTATTATATGAGAAAACCAGCTGTGTGAATTAAACAATCAAGAATAGGGTCATTATCAGAACCACCTTGTGGGGTGTACCAGTACCTTCAAAAAACAGCGGTACTGCTAATAATAGACCCTTTTCATGGTGACGCCATCTTGAACTCAAAGCGAGGCAGTAAACGCAAACAAAAATGACTGCGCACTACTGATATACGGCACGTTGTAAGATTCCACGAATAACTCATGTTTTGACCCCGGAAAATACATTTTCACACAAGCTCCAGCAGATGACAGGCTTAGAACAGCATGGATAACGAAAAACCGTCAAGAAATCAGTCCACATTTTCAGGTATGCGTGAATATTTCATGTTGAAGCCGAATCACGATCTTGAAGTTTTACACGTACATAGTACATGTACATAACGTTAGAACAGATACATTTTGATGTTTCGGACAGATTTTATTTTGGTACTGCCCCTCCAAAAAGATTAAGAACCGAAAAATCCGAGGGAAAAATCATCCATTCTTGTTCAGAATTGTATAAACATGACAACTTTTGAGTTATATACTTGTCTCGGTTATTTTTTTGTGTAAAATAGGCTTGAAAAGTGGGAAAGAATTCCATATCTCACCGCCACCTTAGACCTCATGTACAAAGTCTATGGGCAAGAATTCCATATCTCACCGCCACTTGTTTGCCCTTAATATGACTTGACAACTACCAAGAAGTGTAAATCTAATTTAGGAGTGAGACAATTTCAAGTTTGTCTTTGAAAATACTCGGATTTTTTTCTGTCATGGCCCATAGACTTTGTACACGAGGTCTAAAGTGGTGGTGAGATATGGAATTCTTTCCGAAAAGTTTGTGTTACTATAATTGTTACGTGTTCTTGGCCACTGTGCATAGTTACTCACACACGTTAGTTAATTTCTGACTAATTTTTCACAAATTTTACCGACATAAATCTTAAAGCAACATGTTGTGCCAACTTCGTGCCAACCCCCCCCCCCCTCCCCCACCAAAAAAACAATATCGGGGGGACAGGGCTCTATGACTTCACCAGGGCAAACACCAAGTGGATAACCTGCCATAATAAATAATGTTTTCCACTGTTCTGCTTTATTTGAGATTTACCCTGTGACATCATGAGGACCTACTTATAATCATAGTGCATCCCCCGGGCTCAAGCGGACAATTTTTGACAAATACGTGTACATGCAGGCTAAGCGCCGAGTCAACAGAGGCTCATTTGTTAAACATTTTCTCCAACTGCTAATTCCTCCTGAAGCTCTGGAATCATAACTTTCCAGTATTCCTGGATAGAAGGAGTCTGCGGAGTCTAGAAGGGCTTCACCATGCTGAACTAACCACAAAATCCTGAACAAACCACACAAAGTCTCCATGGATTGTCTCCAAGGATACCCTCAACCGTCATGTTAGACAAGGGCCGTAGATAAAGCTCAGCACATTACAAATTGACTGACTGTTAATTTTCTCTATTTATTGCAAAATATGTTGTCTCTTAAGGCTGGTAGGCAAACACTGTATTAAAATAGTATGATGAAAACCATGATGAAGATCATGGGACTTTCATGAAAATGAAGAGGACTGCCGTGTCATAACCTTTAAGGAATTTTTTTTAATTAGGCGACAGTAATCATTTTTTAACTCAGCAATGTTCACTAAGAGTTGGGCATATCGACAATGGCCCTGAGAAGGATCATGTACATGCACTTTGACAAGTGCATTTAAAGATTCTCTTAACAAACGAGTTCATTCAGGTACAGCCATGTTGGGATTTATTATATTTTTCCTCAGATTTCATTTAAGTTTTTCCCTCACTGTTTTCACACTATCACTATTAAAAATGTTAGGGGGTGGCTTAGTTAAAAAAAATCTCTGTATATTTATAAGTGGCCAAAGTTTCTTTGTAAAGATTTTTTTTAATTTGGGGTTGAGGACTTATTTATAGAGCAACCCACCAGCTGTTATAGCTCATATTGGAAATTATTAAACACTGAAACTTAAATGCTTTCTGTGTTCTCTTACATAGTTCTCTTAAATTTACTGAATAAATAACTGATTATGAAAACATTTAGTTGAAGTACTTATTGGGACAATATCTGGATTTAGCAAAAGACTTAAAAACACACCCCAGTCCAAGGGGGGATCCAGGATGCTTTGTAGGGTCAGGCCCTAGGTAAAAAAATACCTGTTAAAGTAAAAACACAGTGCAGGCAGGGGGAGTCATCAGATTTATTTTTTGTTTTTTTAGGTGTTTTTTTTAAAGCAAAAACCCATGAAAGCAAAACAAAGTCAGAGCGAGGAGGGGGAAGGGTTTCAACCCTAAACTCACGATCCACCCCTGATGACCACCCATACATCAACACCGTGGCCCTACGCTTCAGTATGTTCAACAAGTTGCTGTAATATTCCTGCTGTCAGCTTTTTTCGTCCTTTTCGCCCCATTTGTCATTTAAAACAATGTTTTTCTTTTTTCTGTAAAATAAAAATGCAGAAGAGCTCAGACCCAAGACAAAACAACAAACGGGGGTGGGGGTAAACTCCTACACTCTACCCCTGCCCACCCACACCACTATCATCACCGTGCTAGCGTCGTACACGAACCTTCAACATGTTCGACGAAGTTGCTTTCGGAATTTTTCGTACTTTTCAGGCTTCAGCCCATTTTCAATGTGTATGCCTGAGGAGTCTGAGCCACATATTTCAGATTCCTCCAACTGTAGGTCTCGGTCATGCAGCCTAATTAATTAATTTAGCAATAGTGAACCGTGAGCGTAAGCAAACCTCTCCTAATATCCTTTTATAGCACTTCGACATGCATAAACACACGCCGCGCGCGAGTCACAGTCAGTTTGTTTGCGTTTACTGCCTCACTTTGGATTTCCAAGATGGCGTACCGTGAAAAGGGTCTATACCACGTGTTTAGTAAGGATGTCCTCCCGGAGCATACATTTTAAGCTATTTTTGTATAGATTGTATAGATAAATGCAATTTTCAAGTCTTGCACGTGATTTTTGCACCTGAACTAATCAAGCACTCACTTTAGTCAAATGAATGCATGAAATATTTGATTTACTGATACAAGGAATGTTTGTCCCAATGGGTAGTACACCCTCTGGCAATATAGTGCAACCAAATTACATTAAGGGCTAAGCAATATCTCCCGCCACATTTATGGAAATCAGACAGATTGTGAAAACTACTGTCCTGAGAAAACCAAAAGTCTACACCTGGCTGAAAGAGTCGTCATGACTGAGACATGTGTCACATAAGTTGTTCATTGCATTATATCTACGTGTGTTGTTGTCTTCTGCATTTCTTGTTGATGTTCAATCGTGTTTGCCTAGTGTAGTTCTCAGAGGCAGCCAGTGTTTATGAGAAACATCTGAAACGTGTGGATGATGCTTGCCGCTGCCTAGAGCTGATCGGGAATTTTGCCAAGGCGACAGACCTTCTGTGTAGCGTCCATTCATACACCGAGGCCTTGGATGTCATCGGCCACTTCAACCGAATTAGGCAGGAGCACATAAGGAAAGGAATGGCTCTGCCTGGTCACTTCAAACCACCAAGGTCAGCTTGCTGAAATCATATGAGGGATCTCAAGTTGAAATTAAATTGAGTTGCTTCAGGAGTCTGTCAAGTATGAGTCTAAATCCATATATTGCTGTGTGTTTGAGTGATGTTGTCACAAGCTGTAATTCTGGCCTTGTCATTTATCAGTGACTGATGACGTTCGTCAACGTGAACTTGCATTTTACCAAGAAATCTTGGGTAATGTGTGTAGAAATATTGTACCCAGGTTATTCAGATACTTAGAACCAGCCAGAATCATCATTATAACTCATAAAACCACAAGCCACAATAACCATGGGCGTAAATCCCGGGGGGGATATATCCCCCCACTTTTTGGCCAGGGGGGATGGCCCATAGAATCAATCCCCCAGATTTTCATGTACCATGAAAAAAAAGTAGGCGTATTTTGCGACACTAAATGCAAAACTTAACATCATGTGATAAATCATGTGTATTGTTGGCTTAGCGACGATGTTCAGAGCTCCATATGTACATATGGTATACGTTTTTGACAAGGGCCCTCAAGTTCTTGATAATCAGACACCCCACCCCCTTTTCAAAATATTTTGCAGGCGACAATTTCTGGAAGTCACTTTTGGGGAAAAATTCTTGATCATCCCCCCCACTTTTAGACACGGGTTTACGCCACTGACAATAACAGATTATGAAACCGTCTGTTGCATTGTAACAATGACACCCCCCAATGAAAGAGGCACCATTTTTCCTGACTGGCATATCTATTTCATGTTCAGTGCGTACATTCATCAGTTTTGTAGAATCAAGTTTGCATGAAGATAACAAGCAACAAAGGTAATTAATCGTAGCTCCATTAATAATGTTCTCAGGTTAAATAAATCTCTACGTGCAATGATTTGCAAGTCGGCGGAGTATCACTTCCAGCAAGGAGACAAGGAACAGATGCTGGATGCTCTAATGCAGCTGGATCAGTCTGAAGCTAGGGTGGACTTCCTTCTTGAGAGACGACTGTTTGAGGAAGCTGCAGCAATGATAGAGAAGGGACAACTACTGGAGAAAGCTAAACTTCTTAGGGAGCAGGTAAGAGATGAAGGGAGAAGTATGTCAACATCATTACTACATGTATTAAGCTTCGGCTTTTCATTTGCATGTACTACCTGCAACTTTTTAATCCAAATATTAAAACTAAACTGAACTGGAAAACAAACTGTTTGGACACCCAAACATTGGCAAACAGTACACTATATACACTATTGTAATTGAAGATTGGTTATGTACAATGTGCGCCATTCACGGATTGACTTGGGTGCCAGCAGAGTTACTCTCATGTGTCATCTACAAAATGTAAGTGCCCATATATAGATCGCCATTATACTAGGAGTATAATCAAGTAAGAGTGTCATTCTATGCCTTTGCTCCCATAGGATACACGCTAGCAAAATGTGTCCATTTAACATAATGCATGGGCATGTGACAGTGGATTTTATGCAATTGAGCAATTTCATTGCCATGCAGGTTAGATGTTCCTAAGTAATTTGTATCACTAACTTTCCTCCAAGATTGCACCCATGCACAAAGTATTTTGGTGTATAAAATGGTAGAAAATTATTATTAGTATGTAGGCATGCACATTCGTTTACCAATACCATTGCCGCCTTCTCTAACTTACCTGTCTATACAATGTCCACATTAATCATAAAATATTGACCAATCAGGGAAAATGGCACCGATTTCATTAGGATGTTGTTAATCAAAATGCAACAGAAAGTATTGAAATGTGTAATAATGCTGTCAGATTTGATTGTATCGTGGAGTTTTATTACATGTCATTCCATTTTCTAATGACAGCTATTAACACTACATGTATATGACTAAAAGTACCTGAACAGCCTGGAAGAACTATAGAAACTGGATACAACATTCCTCTACACAGTACCCAGGGTATTCTGGTAAATTTCAAGCTCACACTGATGAACACTGTCTATCGCTCAAATACCAGGCCAAAGTTACAGCTTGCGACAGCGCTGCCTAATAACCACACGGCCACAAGTCGAGACTCCTACTCGATTGTACTCATGATTATACTGTTACTGCATAGTGCTGAGCAATATGTGGTGCTCACACTTTGCTCTCGTTGGTTGGTTGCAAAGTGCCCTCTACAGTTGGAACGCACAGCAAATAGGATGAAACCTGTAGCTCACAAGCCTGAAGAAACCAACATAGAGAAGACGAAGAAATAACCAGTTTTAGAGGTTGGAGGGAAAACCCACAGAACTGGGTATAGGGATTGAAAATGCACATTTCGGCCTTGGTGGAATTTAAAACTGAGTCACGGAGGTGGAGAGATGAGAACATTACAACTTTGCCAACCTTGACCCCCTTGTAATAAGCATGAAATCTGGCTCAAAAACGGGACTTTTCATGTGATGCATGCCTGCATGTTTTATGCCTCACTGGTTTTAACTAGAGCAAGCCCAGATGCAAGCCTGAAATGCAGCAGCGAAACAGCAGTTTGGGCCCTAACAAGCACATATCATAACAATAGAACTGAGAAAAAGGGTTCCACACAATTTAATTCAATTGAACAAAATAAATCAAAATAAACAATAATCAACTTAATGAATAAAATGAAACTTTAAGAATGATTATAAAGCAGTTACAGATAACAGAGAACTTACTCTGATACAGTCAGGTGATCATGATGTGCTCTAATTCAAATCAGATACCTTCCATCCTCTTAATCCTCTGACAGACTGAATTATCAAATTAATGATCGATTTCAAAATCTAGCTCACTTTGTACAAAAGTTTAAAACAAGACAGCTGCCAATGCAACAATTTGAGGTGGGCCAGCCGATATATTTATGATCCACGCAATTCCTAGTCTTGCCGGTTTATTTTATTTGATCTTTATTTACTGATGTGTTCTGAGTTTAAAGATGTACTGTCTGTGCTCTTCAACAAATCTTCTTTTTTTTCTTCTGACAAATTTTCAAATTGTATTTCTTATTTGAACGAAAAACAATACTTGTTTATAGTATGGGAGTCTGCAACTCTCCTTAAAAAAGTCTTATTCAGGGTTGCTTTTGTGCCTCTACAATGGGGGGGGGACGGGTGGCGGCAGGTACTTTTGTTGTTCTTAACAAATAATGGATAATGGGTATTATAGGAACCTGAAAACTCCTTGTTGATGGGTGTAAGGGTGCGTGGGAAGATTTAGACAAATTATGAGACAAATCAATATTTTGAAAGTTAAACAAATACAAAAATCTGATTAAATCTGCTCAATTATTTGCTTATTCAGGTTCAGAGACTACATTTGTCCACAGTGGGCTTAAATAACTTGCACCAGGCTTAAACAAAGGTTTAAACACCCTCATGTGACAGTCTTTCGACCAATAAAGAACAGTGAAACTGTCCCAGTTATTTATGAATAATGCTTAAACTATTCAAGGTATTTAATGTGGAATGACAGTGGGAAGACTAAATAAAACAGTACAGACCAATGATCCTAGGACTGTAAGTTTAGTGAATATTGAAATCAAAGGGATCGGAATCTGGCCATTAAATCTAATGAGACAATCCTATTCATCACAGTAGCCATTAAGGGCATGTTGGGCTTACTAATTTTCTGAGCAGATTGTGCTCATCTCATTTTGGTGCATATGATGTCATGCTTAATAGGAGAAATGGCTTGGCAAGGGATGACAGAAAGGGAATCGCTAGTACCTGAAAAGGATATCCTTTCCTATTGGTTTGTTGTGGTAAATTCGGTTCACAACTTTCTCTGTCTTCCCCAGGGCATGCTGGAGGAAGCCTGTGGCATCCTTGAATCCTCAAACAATCCAGAGTTTGTGGCAGAGTGCCATTTGAGCCAGGCTAGAAAGCTCCTGATTGAACCAGACAGTGTGGAAAACCAGGCTACTGCCATCTCTTATCTCGCCAAGGCAGAGAGTCTGTTCAACAGATGTGGTGAATCCGTGGAAAAAGCCGAGACACTGCTTCTCCTTGGCCAACTGCAGAGGAATGAGCCCAAGATCCGGGAAGCAAACCTCTCCTTCACCAGAATGTCTCACACTGCTGGCGAATTGGAATGCACTGGTTGTCTGATCAAGCTCTCCCCTCCCAGTGCCACTTCTGTCCGGGTCCGGGTCTTTCAGCAGCTAAAGAATCTTCTGCAACTGATCTGCACATTGTTTGAATGCACCACCGCAGAGGAAGAGCGACAGAGGCTCTCCTGTGAGGAGTTCTTTGGCTTGGTTCCTGGGGAAGCCGGTCGACTCCACATTCAACGGTATGAAGGAGCCAGAATCTTGTCAGTACTGAGAAATAATCTGCCATCAGCAAGTGAGGTTGATGCTGACAAAGCACGAGAAGGCATTGCCAAGTATTGCCTCATTCCGAGAGCCCTGAAGTGGGTGAAGGGAGTACGACAGCTGCTTCGTGTGGAAAGTAGGAAGCTAATACAGTGCAATGATTATTTGATTGGGAAGCCATGCAGTAAGGGCCCTGAAACGTGTCAACAACTACACAAGTCGTACACGCTCCACAACTTGCAAGATCTTGTGCAGTGCCTCGTCCAGCTGATTGAAGTTGATGATATCATGGAGAGTGCATCTAGATTATCAAGTTTTAAATCTGCCGAAAGGCTCACTGCTGAGATTCAGCAAAGTGAGGACAGGAATTCTAAGACGTGCAAAGCTTTGCATGACGTCTTTTTCTCTGAGCATTGTCACCAACCCCTCATCGGTAAAAGCTTAGAAGCAACCCAAAAAATCCTGAGTCTTGTGCAGTGCCCTGTGATTAAGAAGTGGTTGAATGCCTTTGCTGAAAATGAACACATGAAGGCTGATTGTAAGCATCAAAGAGCAGACACCAACTTGTACCTGATGCGTCATAGTGTTTACCAGCTGATTGGGGCGGGGTCAAAGGTCATGGAAAGCTGTGTTTTACAAGAGGAACGTGACTGCCTTGTTTGGCAAAAGAGAGAAGGATGGAAACACCCTTTACCACTGGGAATGCAACCGCTATATCCAAATAAGCCAAGAGAAGGGTACCTGAGCTACAAGCGACGCCATTTGAATTCAGTTAAAGACCTCTACACCCAACATGATGCCATGGAGTCTCTAGTTTTATTCAATCGCTTCATGGGCACTCTCGCTAGTAAGCCAGTGGACCCTGTTTTGCCTTCCATAAGTAACATTGTGGCAATGATCGAGGCAAAGATCACAATGGTGTTAGCTCTTTGTGCAAAGACGCATCAGTGCCTTGTAGCCATACCAGCAAGTTACCTCGCGCATGTAGCGTTCCTTGATGCCATCTGCTGTCCAGGCCAGGGACGTGTAATGTACACTGCCGTTAGCAAGACTTCAGTCAATAAGCACACGTCTGGTCAAATGCGATGTCTAGTTGACCGGATTTGCGGAACGGGTAGTTCAGTCAAGGACTTCAATGTCTTGGCAGATGCATTCTCCAGTGTTGAGTACATAAACACTGGAGAGGCTGAACGCACTCTGGTGCTAGTTCTTGTGATGCTGTGCAATGCTGGGC